>DWPV01002190.1:0-17908 GCA_018251915.1 Urbanus proteus proteus
TCGCACGTTCGGCGAAATCTTCAGCTTCGGCCAAAAAGGGCCGAAAGTTTAGCCGAAGCCGAAGGTTTTTAAAAAGCACTGAAATTGAACAAACTGTCGCAAATCCGGGAGATTGTGACGGAGATATTGAAGCTCATAAAGCACACGCACAGTCTATTGTAGGCTTACACAGCCACTTGTGTCAGAAATTTAATTATTTCGTAATGTTACAATTTTTGACACAAGGCATAGTAATTTTAATCAGCTCTAGAAGTTATTTATATAAAATTAAGATAAAAATAATGTATGTCTTTCAAATAGTTATAATATTAATTTTAGTCAATCTGAACCTGAATTTGTTTCGTAACCAAAGGGTAGAGACCGAACCATTTTACCAAATCGCTGAGGTCCGTCGGCTTGTCACAGGACCGTCTATCTATCAAGCCGTTAAGTCATAATTATAAAAATATTTATTTATTCACGTAACAAAACTTATTTAATACAATTCTTCATATCAATATCTCTACAATGGTTTATATATGGACAATCAAATCGCTCACTGATCTTAATTACGGAACCTTCATAATGTGAGGTCGAATATGCACTTAACCGCAATTTTTTATGGTTTCAGTACATCAATATAGTGATGAATAGGTACGTGACTGTGCCTCATATGACAGACATGAATTCGAGTAAAAAACTTGAATTAATATCTGGAATCAGCGTACCAAGCTGTTTTATTAGATAACTATAGATAACTAAACGATTATGAAAGGCAGGTAATACTTTTAACGTAGGTCTTTATAATGGTACCTATCTACTTAAAGAAAATGGACGAGGCCTTTACCCTATAAGGGTTCACATTTCAATAAAAAGAAGTACTAGTTATACTAACAACAATTAATTTAAGGCAACTTACTAACATTTTACTAACAACATTTGAAATGTAACTGGAAATGTGGAATATATGGCTTTATTATTATTATCTACATAAATCATATAGCACGCAGGTTACAGTTTATAGCGCTATAGGTAGGTACCTATTTTACACTACTATTTTAGGTACACTTTAATTACTACATATATTTTTCCAAGACATTCTTTTACAATTCTGTGCAAGTGATGACACTAATACTATGAACCACAGCCATAAAAAATTATAATTAGTCCAATATAAAATGATACATATTTAAAATAAGATTTCCACTTAATCTATAAGCTAGATTCATTAATAACGTCGTAAAATTAAGTGGCGACAGTGTCATGCGACAGCATTCATCTCGAATATGAAATGAGTTAAATCGCAGTTAACAACATAATGCTTGCTTTTAGATTTTTTGTGAACACGGCGCCGTAACGGTATTTCCTGCCACTGAACAGGACGTATGACATAACACAAAAGAAAACCCTATACGCATCTAAATTAAGTCCCGATTACAATAGTGTTACGCAAAAAATTTCAGCTCCACTAAAGTGGTGATTAATTGTGATATAAAGACCTTTATATTTCTGTTGTTATTCTCCGACGCGTCATTTTAAAAACACGCCACTAAAACGTCTCCATACGGTTGACATTAAACATAACCGCATGTTACTATAAATAAACACTAATACCGAGAGTTAGCCGCTTTCGAGCGGCGCGGAATTAATCGCATATATTAAATTTGAAGAACATGGAAGGAAGTGTCCAATTAGGCAGAGCTTGCGCATCGTAATGCGATAATTCCGCGAGCCAATTGATTTCACGTCTGTAGATAACTGGTGGATGTTGTCTAGTGGGCATGTTATCAGATCGACGTGTCGCTGTCGCCACATGCCGCCCACCGTGTGGGAAGGCTCTACTCGCACTGGAAGTTTTTCAATTATGAGTAGCCGCGCGACCGTTTAATTTCATTTGCATCGTTCGCCTACACGATATTTGGAATGAATTTTATTAGCGTACCTTTTTCGTGTTGTTCATAGATTAAGCCACATAAACAAAGACATTCGGTACTTATACGCCCAAATAATTTGTATTTACAACGAGAAACATTCAATTATGCTAATTTTTATGGCTACTTACGGAGGGTATCGACTTATAAAGCCGAACAAACGTTCCGCTCTAGCTTCATATTTTACAACCATAAAAAACGTATATGGAGCAATATGTGCATAAATGTCAATATTTATCCGGTATGAAGCCGCGGTCGGAGCGCTGCGCTCGATTTATAAGCGACATTTAGGTCCTAAGCAGCGGCAGCGGCCGATGCGCACAGCGGTATACCTTGGGTTATAACGTCCAGCATCGTAATTGTCGATTAATTATCTCGATTTCAATAAAACATATGCCATCCAGATGAAATTGTATAATTTTAGTCGATAAACGGTCACTAATAAGGCATAACTACCGCTGCGCCCCTCGCGTGGCCACTCGGGTCTCCTCCATACACGAATTATGGTCTCAAAAATATTCTACATTATGCGAATACGTGATCGCGTTAACCTCGAGTAACGGATCGGAGACGACGCCGCGGAATACGCGCGTATGTGAAAGTGTGCGCCTAATATTGTGGAGTGCGGTTAAGTATTTATGTGTCATTAATGCAGGCTTGTTAATAACGACACATCACGTCGTTGGTTCACAAGCCACCAGGATCAAGCTACACATTTATATTCTGTCAGGTTTGTTGTGGCGTTTAGATTTGGATTATGGTTGGTCATTGTCATTCTACTAACAACTTGTAAATGTTTGTGTCAATTGGGAAACAATAATGGAACAATTTATGGATTGATACGCTTATCGTTTGCTGATTGTCCAAAACATTAGGATGTTGCAAGCGTATGAATTTGGGAGTGGAAATTTATTGTAAGTGTGGGTACGTAGTTGGTTGTCAGTTTATTGCAATACCAGTTTAAGTGATATTTAAGCAACTTTAAGAATTGTTTATGGGAATATGTCGCCTTGGTAGGCATGGGCACTTAAAAACTGAAAATGGTTTTCAGTTTTTATCCTCCTTATCAAAAATTAGCAAATTGTAATTTTACACCGTATGCAAAAATTTATATAAAATATTTCTGAATTGGCGTAAATAATGCTTTGTTTTTGCCGTAAATTAATTACTTTACTTAACTACTGAAATAAAATTCTAATTGACATAAACATAATTAATTCTGCAATGTCAGTATACCCACTGTTTTTATACGTCAAATGCACAATAAATCTTCAACGGACTTACGGCAATTGTGGAAGAAATTGTTAATTATACTGACACTTTAATTACTCATTAGGGAGTATGAATAAAGATCATTTCAACTTAATAAGCCCGTCGCAGTTGATAAAATGACAAAAGGACATTAAAGCGGGATGAACGAATGACAAATTATAATAATAAGGCACACCTGCTATTCTTTTGATCCGGCATTTCTCTCATTTATGACGTTAATCGAGCGGAATGCTCTCATGCTAACATAGTTGTGTCCAACAAAGCACCGCACTCAAACAATGCGAGTGCTTTAGTAATATTTTTTGTATCAGACACATATTCCCTTTCATCTCACTTAATTTTAGATCAAACTATAGTTCTTACATTTAGATCACGTCATTATTGTCTTTGTTCAGGGCATGGGGAGTTTTATCTACGTCCTAAGCGTGGGGAAAGTTGGAGGTGTTTTGCGCTCTAAGATCCGGTGCCAAAGGTCTCATATCGCTCAGAGGTCGTAGGAGATTTATAATAGACGTCATTAGAGTTGCAACAGATAAATAATAACAGGCATTGCTTACAGGACGGGGTATGGATGTCGCGTGAACGTTTACGCTGTAGTCACGGGTCGAATTAGTGAATTGTTGCGTATGCGCAGGCGGTAGGTTTTGTCTAGCCGGGCTCGTCCTCTCGCACATTAATCTTTGCGCTCGAGATGAAGCGATATGCATTTGTCATCGTGTCTGCTATTAACTCTGAGATGCTTATCGCATTGTATTGAATCAATTGAATTAATATTTAAATTGTGATACAAAGAATGATACACGTGAAGCCATAGTCTTTTTGTAATAAATAGGCTTGCATTTGTATGCAATCTCATATTAATGTAGAAAGTAGGGTTCGAGTAGGCTTGTTATGAAAGTTTGATATAAGGTTTAAGCCGTTTGAGTCTATAAATATTATAAAGAAGAAAGTTATTCTTCATTTTGTATAATATTCATGAGTCCTTAATATATTTTAAAGGATTCGCTATCAAATCCTTTTGGACGAAAAATTCTTAAAAATATATCAAATGACAGACGTTTTATACATAATTCAATGTTTGTTCCTTAAATGTCGCAATCGAGATCGTATAAACCTACCTCACGCGAATAAATTAGTCAGTTGTTAGGCGGTCGGCAAATATCCCAGAAATATTACGTGCATGAATAGAACGCCGTATGACGGACAGCAGAAAGGCCTGCCCTTATACTTACCTTGTATTATTTTGTCATTATTAAATTCCCCTGTCACCGGCCGTTTCATTTATTCCAGAGAAAATATTGTATGCAAAATTATATGACATTTGAATAAGCATAAAAAATTCATATCCAGATTTGTTTTGCGGGTGTACAAGGAATGTTTGCATGTCTGAGAAATGCTCCTCAATTTATTGCAGTGTGCATAATTGATTTGCCACTTGTTATTTAAATTTACAGTGGTTGTTTTATTTTAAAGGTGTTAGGACCCTTCCTGGTTGAACTGTGATGTCACCACCGCAACATATAGGTATATCTGTCTGGACATTAAATTGATGTATTCTACCTCTTGTTTAAAGAATTTGGTAAGATAGAGACAGTTTATCTTAAGTTTCAAAAACTGTATTGCACCGCTTAGACATTAAAAAGCTAAGAATCAATGGGGCTGCATCCTAGTTCAGCTCCAATTATAGAAAAGTCCTGTGTATCACAGATTTTAAGTGCATTAGGTATTATCCAACACCTACTTAATATAAAAAGTCAAGTATTTACACCGGAGATTTGAAATGTAACAATATTATCACGCGGTCAAAAAGACATGAATGACCCTCAAATCACTGATCATTCGTAAGTATGTGACTTAATAAATCAAATGGAGTGTGATGAGTGGAACAACACTGAGTCCTCAAGAAGGCAATCAAGTACCATAGTGGAAGCCTCAGTGCGTTATCGACATGTCCTCAACAAGCCGCAAAATGAAATTTCTCGACGCCGTCAATCATTTTCCCCTCTGCGTGATCGCCCCTCGCTGCTCAAGTGCGTCTAAGTTATAAGCGGTCACTAGTTCTACTGTTCAAAGTTTAAATTCGTTAGTTTTATATTTAATGTTCTTTTAAATTCTTTTAAATATCTACTTACCTAAACTTGACAGCTTTTATCTGTGATTGCGTGAACTATGTTAAAGGTAAACCGTGAATAGACGGTAAAATAACTACATATAAGCAAATTTAGCTTTAAATCACTACATTATAATTAATATGTGGTTCCTTGAGATGTTACTATCTCAAGCTACGAATAACAGATTTTAGAAGAGTAGTTTAAAGTAGTCACTGATAGCTAGTAGGTATAACCTACAATAAAGAGTAAACAATAATTCCCGTTTGTAATATACATAAATTACGTTAACATTGCTAAGTTCCTATCACTAACCTATTCTATATTTCCAGTAATATTATCTACGTTGTACCAGTTGAATTCATAAATCCGCTATCACTTATAACATGGGCCATACGCTTTTGTAATCGAAGCATTATTCCGGTGCGTAAGCCCGTCTGTTCGATTGATAGACGTTACGTGGAAAACTACTAATATGAAGACCTTGTTCTACCGGGGTTCTACTAAAAGAGATTAATAGGTAAGCCAAGTAGGCAGATACTTAGGTAATAATGAATTAATGTTAATTTGCACTTTCTATTTGTGCTTTTGCTTTTGGCGTATAAATTTTAAGGATATTCACCAAAATGAACACACAGAAGAAAACACTTTTTTATAAATTAGCTAATATTTGATAGTGGTTAGACATGAATGCTGCTGCATATCTGCTGTCAACCCCAGGTATAGAATTAGAGTCCGCAATACATCTATAGCCGATATAAAATCGGCTTGATATCGACTATAGATGTATTGCTACCTCAGGAATAGAAGTTACCGTCTGAGAGCACTCTTTTAGCTCAAACATAACACTGCCTTTTTAGATCAGAAATAGGTGTTATGGTTATCCTAACACTAACCTCGCTAAAGAATGTTAAATCCATCAAACAAATCTTTATTGCCTATAATCTTACGAACTCGAAATGCTAGTCACCTATCAATGAATCGAACCTAAATATCAAACATATCAAATCGAATATGCTAGCGGTACAAAGCCGCTTATGCTTCTTTGAACTTCTGACTTCTGACTCAGAACATGAACTTTTAATTTAAAACGAAATTCTTAACACTTCTTTCAATCTTAAAATTGAATTATTTGCTGTTCCACTCCTACACTATCTGTCATGTAAATCAAGTATTCTTGAATTTTTACAAGACAACGTTTTTCGTGCGACTTCTCATATGCGAAGCATAGATCTTGTTTTTTTAAATTAGGAGTTTTAGATTTTTAAATATTTAGTACAGTAACAGGTAATCATATATTATTACTTTTAATAATTTCGGTAATCTTTAACTTCTGCTAGCTTCTACTTCTAACTTCTACGAGCTGCTACTGCTAATCTTACTATTCTCTACTAGTAGATATTTAAAATACCTCAAAAGTTAATATTTCCTGTTTAATAGGAAAATACTGAAAATCCACATAACGTATAAATTTAAATACACATTTTTGAATTGTGAGTCTTACGTGAGCCGTAAAAACTTATATTAAAATAACAGACAGACAATTTAATAATTAATAAAGGTAGGGGGTAGTGAAATAAGGACACGTTTAAAGGATGTCTATCAAAGTGATTGAATTTCGATAAGGAAACGATTGAGCACGCAATAAACATACTTGTACGACCACGAGGCGTAAACGACCTTAATTTTTTTTCAAATTGAGGGACTTGTCAAACGGAATGCTGGCGGTGCACGCAAATGTAACGTCATACGAATGTCCAGTTGTACTCAAACTTTTGCAAAAGTTCATTCACCGTTATTCATCATTAGTTCATTCATCATCATTCATCATTTACCGCATATCATTAGTACCTAAGTCTGTTAAATGGTGATCTCTTTTCGGTGAGGCTTTTAGGTCTTCATCCAACATCGCGAAGCTGCGTCACTTGATAGACTTGACTCGACTTGACTAAGTCTAGTCAAGTCTATTCAAGTCTAAGACAAGTATTAGAAATTAAATAACGTGTACGAAAGTATTAAGAATGTCTTGATGTTTCTTCAATTATCTCAACTTATTTCAGTTTTTATAACCTTTAACTTTACTTATCAACCAAAACGGGTACGAATGTTAACATTGGCAAGTATGATGTGACTTATACGCCACAGTTATATATTATGCACCCGTTATAACGCTTACAATGTTTATTGTTATTTACGAGAAATCAATCTTGAAGTATTTGCAATCTGACATTATAAATTACATTGGTACTTAAGATGACTGCTGAAAAAGAAAGTTTGGGAACCGCTGAAAATACCGAACAGACACCACATCTCGGTGCAGACGAAAAATATTTCAGAATTGAGATTGATGTCGCACGCATGTGCAGACGGCTTGCTTGCATGCAAAACAACGCGCTCTTAATATAGAACTAATTTATGGTCATACTCCGCGATTATAGATAAAAATAACCAACGTTACTCGCGCTCCTCATAATTTATTTATTTAACTAAAGGTAAACGCACAAATAAAGCGGGCGTGTTTATGGCACTGGCTTAAAGAAATAGAGATTACGAGCGCAGTCAAGATGGGATGAGGTTACGTCTGTTAAACTAAGGAAACGTTATAGATTTGTTTTATTCCTTCACTATAAACAGCAGCGTGCTTTAAGTACTTATTTAAGTATTTTATCAAAATGTAGCACTAGGATTAAATGGTCATTTTCTATGTAAATGGAATTACTGATAGGTATGTGGTATAATGTTTATAACTTAGGTATAAAATATGTTCATTTATATGTATTTACTAAAGTGTAATTTGAAAATAACTTCAAAAGGAAGCAAAATATCAATGATTTAATTCGTTTTATAAAGATGCGACACTTACGAAACTTTTATTGATAAGATTTAACGTACTTTACTTATTTAATTTCACTGAATTGTCACATTTCGGTCGTAATTTATCTGATCATGATAAGTAACATTAATTCAAGTTACAAGCGAAGTCAGTATGTTTATATCCGGTTTAAATCGCATAATGAGTAATCATGAAACCATGTAAATCGTTCAATTGAACACGAACTGGATTGTCCAGATAAAGTTGTGTCAATAAATAATTAAAATAAATCCAATTTAAGGGTAAGCTCCCACGCGATAAGAGGTGTTATTTATACACCCTCATCTCACAAAGGAACCGCTGCCGAATATCACCCATAAATATTGGACTGAGGTGTAATTTTTCACATACCACGTCTTCTCGAGCGTCGCACCTTTAAAATAAATGCAAACAAAATTTAATAGGGAGAGATGCGCGGGATCGCGGTCTTCAGGTAAAAATAAACGATACTCGGCCGATGCTCGTAAGATATTTTGTTATAAGAAAGTATTCTACTCTGTTAACGCATTAAACGCTTTATTGTCACTTGATCCCACGAAGCAGTAAGAATTTAGTCGTTGGTGCTAAACTTCAGAGTGGTGAAAAGTAAAACAAGTTCACTTTAACATTATTACTGAAGCGATTGTCCCGAGTAGGTAGGTAGGCAGTTAAACTTGTTCGTCGTATAATTTCAATGTAAGGAAAATAGTTCATAATTTCAATACAACTGCATTTACATCTCATAGATACTTTTATTTTTAATTTTGTCTGTCTGTACAAAATATTACCTATTAAATACGTCTGAATAGATTTGGTGGCAACTTTTGTAAAATAATAAAAGATTTTACATATTATAACTTTAACCTGTATACATCTAGGGTAATTACGCAATTATTAAAAAAAACCGCACGTATCGTATACGCGAGAAGAGCCGCGCGTTTATATAAACTAGACGCAAACCTCCCGAGAAAAGCAAAGCTATCCAAACAAGAGTTTACGCGATTCCCGCTTATAATTTCGCTGACGCGAGTAGGGTTTCCAAGTTGCTTGCATTTATTTACGATTATTGGTTATGGACAGAGTTGAGCGACGGTGGGACTCCCGTGAGCCTCGTAACGCTCGGACTTCGCCCGCGATCAGGGGTGCCGCCTCTGATGGATATATCCATCTTCGGGGAATACTGACCCATTCCCGAAATTATGAATAGCTAAGGGATAGTCAAGACAATGTAGGGACGAAAAAAGAAGTAGTTTTCATCTCATTGAGACGAAGTCTTAAATCGGTTAGAGCTTACGCAATTTATTCGATTTAGGTATTGGTTATCTGTCGTCTATCATTTTATTATATTGAGAAAACATTACTTTATTAATCAAAAATATCGTAGTATTGGCCATAAACTCTTTATTTAAATAGTAGAGTAGCTTAATAGTTGTATCTTTTTAAACGCAAAAATCAAGTTAATTCTAAAATTAAGTAGGCAAAGTTTGTCACAATGATTTACCCCTTTAAAATAAAATGTTTATGTTATGGATACTATTAGAATACATTATAACATACATTAAAAATGAATTAGTTTAACGTCATCAAATACTTCATCATTTAATATTTCATTCCACAGAAAATCAACGTTAAAGTGATAGAGTTTTTAGTAGCATGACAGGAAAATAAACGCATCATATAAATTATTACTCCAAAGATATATCAACTAATAACAAAAATACGCAATAAATATGTGACAAAATGACGTGAATGTATCAAATAATTCCGCAGCAATAAAAAGCGGATAGAGACATTGCACGCATTTGTAATAAAAGTCTCACCATAAATAACGTTCATGAAATATAATACACCTGCAATCTTCGGAAAATAGTAAAATCATTTTCCGAGGGCGGGCGCGGTCCGCCGTAATATTGTTATAAATGTACTTTTCTGGAGGGCATAAATAATAATGTTGGCTACGCGGCCACTGGACGTCCGTATCTCCACGGCCGAAAGTAATAATGATGCAACTGAGTTTTTGCACATCTTTTCAATTATTTACGCAATAGATACCTAGATCATCCGATACAATTTTCTTTCACACGGTAACATTATAAATTAGTGTCTGTCTATAATAGATAATTGATTTCTTTTTAATTTTTTTACTTGTTAATTTCTTTCACATTATGTACCTATGCCTATAATAGTTGTGTCAAATGTTTTTAATTTTGAGCTCTTTACTATTGAACAAAAGCGTATAAAATGCAAAAGCGAATTCATTAAAAGTGCGACGAAGTATTTCACTAAACGGTCAACTAGTTCTCCAACTATTTCTCAGTTGTTCCGTTTCTCTCATCGAAGACCGTGTTGGGGCGAGGAGTCGCGGCCACCTCTGGGAGTCATTTCGTTCCGACAGCTTGTAAATTCTCCATTACGCGATATGAAATATGCCGCGCTGCTCGCCTCGCCGTTTACGATCTTTTTCTATCATTTTTGATATAGCCGTGATCTTTTATTGACGTCGCTTCGCCCGCAGAATATCAACAATGTTGATACTGTAGCAATAACATTCTCAGTTGATATTTACAAAGGACATATTAACCCGAAAATCAATATCAATGACCTCTTTACGTCAACACGTTCAATGACAATTACAAAAATAACTATGGTAGCGGGTATAAGAATCTTACATTACAATAATTTCTCGTTCCGAAGTGAAATTTGGCTTTTGTTCTCGTACCGGTGTAATGACTTTATGCGACCACTAAAGCGATATTATATCAATTAAGAGGCTGATTTAGCAGCGCCGGAAAAACTCAAAACAATGAGCTGTCGACGTTAGCGTCGAGAAAATAATGGGCAATGAAATCTCTGATATGTGTGATTGTAAGCGCTACATAATGTATTTCACATGTGGCACCAGATTAATAAAATTATAAAATTTACATTTCACATCAGTCGTAACGAATTAGGTGTATTTTAATAACCGAACAGCATTCCTAATATTTTGATGGTAGTAAATTACAGCATGAGAAACTGTTTTGACCGAGAATAGCTTATGGTATTAAGACGCCCGTCTGAACAATTAAACATGTCGTCGAATGTCTTGTAGGACATCAAAATAAAATGACTACTATTTATGCATCTGAAATCGTATTAACGGCACGCACTGTGCTCTTATAATGTAATAAATCGTCTGGAAAATATAACCGTCAACACTCTGTCATACGCGTGTCGGAGATGCGCTCGCGCAGCGCGCATCTCTCTCTCTCTCGCCGGCGTCACGCTTCCATGCACCATAAATTGTAGAAACGTAAATAAAATCTGGCGTTCCATATTTTAAAACTTTATTTTAATAGCCCACTATTCAACGAGAAATTAAGATGTGTTTATTAGCTGAACACTCGTAATACACACAAGTCTTTCCTTCATAAGTATCTCTGCTCCTCGCCGCCATAAATCTGTATTCACGTTAAGTCACAACATAAACTTACTACATATTTTCACTCACAGATCATAGTGAAAAAAACAAAATAATACACTGCACAAGAAATTATATTATCACTAAAAACTAATAGAGTTAATACATTAATATTAATCTATTGATATATTAATGGTTTTACGTTTCATATTTTAATTATTGGTTGTCTTTCAACCAATTCAATTCAAATTATTGGTTGTCTTTCAAAATAGAGTAAACATATAATTAAATAATTTTAATAATAAAATATGTATATACATATTATATTATATCAATATTTACTACAGTATCTTTGGTATATAAGTACGTGAATTTGTTTTAATTCTATTATAAGCAGTAATTATTAAAATGGTATCTCATATCTCACGATCCTCATAAGTATAGTTTCCTGGAAATCTATCGAGTGGTTGAATAAATAACCGGAGCAGCTGTCCTACTAATCAATTACTCCTGTCATACGACTTTTGTCTTGACGACTATAAAATTGCCGCACTTTATTTTTTTTTCTGTGCCAAAAATCAACATCATCTCGAACGGAATGTTAACAACACAATATTTTTCAACGTAATCTTAATCTCAACAAATTGCTGAAAATGAAAATATTTAATGATGCGCTTTCACAATAGAAAATGTAGGTTTTAAATACGTGGCGGAACATTAGTGATTTTGATGATCACTCTTTAGACAATAGCTGAAATCTTAAGTCTCGGCTATAACTAATTTAATTTGACTCATTTTGACTCGTTGCCAGAATGACTAATTCTCGAGAACATGCCGTCATTCTCTTTTTATTGCATTATTTTTTCTAGGTGTTAGAGTTCAAGCGATTTAACTATTAAAATAATGGATGGCGCTATAATATACAATACATTTTTTCGCGTTCCGAGCTTTGTCTACGTATTTTTTTGCAATTCATTTAAGAACGTACTTATAAGATTAGACGTAACAACAGATATTGTGTAATAAATTACTTTGGTTTAATGTAGGGAAAGAATAGAAATTAAGCCTCAAAGATTATCGAGTTTTTTATTACGTTTTTTATGCGAGTGTGATATCTTTATCGACATAAAATAATGTGTTTTAGTGTAGGGTATATCCACGAGTATCTTTATGACCGATTTTAGGAAGGTGAAGTGGGTATATGACTTCATTAACATATGTTAATAGACTGTAACGAGTACATAAGGTAAATTGTTTGTTCATAAATGTTTTTAAAAGAAATCTAATTATACATTAAATTACAGGAAATATCTATTATAGCTATTTTTATCTATAAAAATTAAAGCAATATTCTCTATCTCTAAAGCAATCTCTAAAGAATGCTTAAACATTGTCACCTCATAAAAACTAACTAATAAAAAAACCGCAGATCGATGTAGGATGATGTACAGCTTTTTAATGCGGTATTCGAATAAAACATACAGCGTTAGTTCGTGGAATTCCTCCAACACGTAATAAAATTTTATTAAAACCACGGTTATCGTAAACAGAACAAATAGCAAAGTTTACGAGCCATTCGTCGCGCTTTTCCATTTGCATCGCGAGCGTGTCATAGGGACTCCATGGATGACTTGTGTTTGCTGTTTGTTGCTCGAAACCTCACAAGACATACAATAATACAAATACTTACATACACGAAGATCATGTATAGTAGTAAAATTATATATTTCATCTTGTCTATTTTGAATTGTTACGGAAATCGAGCTGGCTCTCCATATAAGGTGTCAAAAAAAATGGAGTGCTTATAAACATGTAAAATCTTTTCCGTAAATTGATAGCTAATAAGGGCCCTGAAAAATGTACTTTCTCAGAGAAATATCCAGATTTAGTTCGAAGTCATGACAAAATACAAACTAAAGATATCTATGGTCGTTATATTTCGTAGTATAATATTTTATCCATGAAGGAAAATTGTAAAAATAATGTACCTAATTTAATGAACGTGATCAAACGAAATGTAGTCATTAACTTAAAAATGGAAGCAGCTACTGAATGAAAGTCTTAAATTACAAAAAGAAATCATTACACTTAACAAAACACAGATAATAAAATGTGTAGGTACGACGCCGTTTACAAATCCTTTACGGTCACATTTAGAACTGTTAGCGCTTCTTTATAATAAAAAGGTCTCAACAAAGGCCTATTAAAAACTGAAGTCATAACAGGAAACGTGATACAGTGGCGGAGTAATGACGACTTGTCTGACCATCGACGAGCAACAAAAGTGCCAGATAAATAAAATAACGCCTGCAGATACGAAAATATGTACTTTTCTACTAAAGATCTCTATAGGATTGCTTGATTTTTTTTAAATTCAATATGAAGGGACCTTGTTTTTCAATTTGACACTTGTCCGTAGCTTAACTTCTTAACAGAAAACGACCACTCATCCATCTCCCAGAATGTAGAAAAATCAATAATCTGCTACATACACGTCTGCTTTCCGTCTGTCGCAGTTTTTGTATTCTATGCACTACTGCACTGAATTCGCTCACATTATTTCCCTCGAGATCCATAGCGACATTTATAATTCCATATAAGTTTGTTCCGTTTCTCAGGCGACTATCTCTTGACAGTCTCTCGCTTGTGGTGGAACAAGTCACTGAGGATTCCCTCTTTCATCATAAAGGCGCGGTGGGCAGCAGCTGGCGCTCACTTTATGTGGTTTCCGAACGGCTTCTCTTTAATAATCGTGTTTATTTTCTCAAGTGGAACACCCATTATACAAAAATGCCTAATAACACCAGCGCCTTTTGCTTCAAACGTTTCCGTCGTGCCATGAATCATTATTATCCTTTGACAGATTTAGACAATTAATTTAGACCATTATTAATTATACTGATAATTATTTTTAACTCATAATCCTGCGCTTAGGTTCGTAAAGTGGGATAAACAAATAGATAAACAAATAGATACATAGATCCAGTACAGCAAACTAATTTCATCGCCTGTTTAATTGGGGATCGAACCCGGAACTCTCTACGCGTTAATCTGGTATCGTCTCTTGGTGTGCCAAGTAGATGGTCAATTATGATATGATTTTAACTTTAAGTGTCAAACTGCTGGGTTAATATGATGAGTTTAATAAAACTTCTTGGTGGATCATGAATCTGTCAAATAAATCCGTGCCCAAAACTTGGATCAAGAGAACTGTGTTTCATGACATGTATGTCTAAAAACTAATTCGTTATCGTCTACTGTACTACACTGCATTGCTATTCATAGTGTGCTTAACGTACCCCTTTGCGAGAGAACAGCACAAACGAGGAACGTAACACGCTCGTATTTAGATAGGAACACTAAGCAATAAGCCTTCTCGTCAGCTAATAACAACAGTAGCATCTCCGGCGATATCTCAATATCGTAGGTGCGAGTTAATTAACACATGACGCTTGTCGTGGAAATAGAATTCCTGTAAGCGAGCGGGGTGCGCGCGCGCCCGGCCCGGGGCCACGCTCCGCACCGAAGCGATGTTTGTTTACAACCAGCGAGACTTCATTACGCCGTTGGCTAATGTATTCAACTCCAGCCTCCACGTTAACAGCGACACTTCTCGGAATCAATATGCTCCTTGTATGTTTTGATTGGATCGCGCCCTAAACCCCCGCACAATTCAACCCTATTGCACTGCTACAAAACACACTTTTCTACGACGCCCTCCGCCAACTTTAATGACGCCGAATACAACGAACAGATTTCAATGTTAATACTCGCCGGGATAAATTTCCTATAGTGGTAACGACCTCCGCATTGAACTTGTCCAATTTTAGGGTTAACGCGCATTAATTTGTTTTATTAACGGTTTATCGTTTAGCCGTTTCCTGCTCTGAAACTGTTGCCGCGCCATTCCGATTGTCTGCTATTTTTGTAACAATAATGCGCCCTATTAATAACATTGTCTTCTCAACAATACATTCTTATAAAAGCAGGTGGGTCTATAAAAGAGATGATTTAAGGTTATAGTTCAATACAATGCCACGAAACAATATCATTGTAAGCCAGACAAACTGAGTAATGGTATCACAAAACTCATAAGACGACTTGTGATCCCTTCGCCCCCAACAAATAATAATGTTTCATCTTATAAAAATATTTCCCTTACGACTGTCGCTCTGTATATCACGGTATTTGTCACAGAGGATCACCCTTTATGTTCGTTTCCAGTCAAACCCCTTAGATAAGCGAGCCTTTTATATGCCAAATATAATATATTATGGTTTACATTTCTTACTAAAGACTATTGTGGACCTTCCTAGCAAGCTTTCTCTTCCGATAACTCCAATAATATTTTATAAACACCATGAAAATAATAAAATAGATCGTATTAAAGAAACTAATTCGCAAATTGCAATTAATTCTGGATATTCAAAAAAAAAATAAGCATATTAAGTGTTAGATTTAATTATCATAATACGAAGATAACAATAACTGCAATTGTGATTTTCAACTACCAAATGTGCAATGACCTTAGAGAAACAAAATTATGTTTCTGCACAAAATCACTCAATGACTGTCTCAACGCTTGAAAATGGAAATCAAAGCCGTATCCACATAGGGTGTTCGCGCACGAGCCATTACTTCCGACATATGAGCAACGCAAAAATATCCGCGTATTATGGGTTATCAGAAGCAGAGCCGTCTCCGTGCCGCGTCTCGTACGGTTTAATGGATTGCTCGCTTTCATATTCCGGAACGTGCGTTTGGTTCTATGATTGCAGAGTGATTTAATGCTGTGTACCTACGTCGTGTATACAGGTGGACGTTTCTATGAGATTAGTGGTCCATTACCGCAAGTAAAGTATGTTTATAAATTATATTTGAGATTTTGTTTCGCTGATATAAAGGAAATGTTCTTGTTGTATTATATTAAATTGACATCATTTGAATAATTAGATATGTTGCTGAGCAAATGAAGATTGTATATATAACTACCCATAAAATAAACCTGCTAATATCGAGGGAGATCTTCCCTACTTGAAACAAAAATGTGAGTATATTGTTTCTTTAACAAATAAAATTGAAATTTGCATTTTCTAACAGCATTTTCGAATACAAAAGCTTGAAGAGTGCGAGTAACTTCTCAGTTCTCGCCCATCTGTTTGCTCGTCTATAGCTCCCCTTTCATATGAAAGGCGAGAACAAACAGAGAATGTGCCAAATAGCAAACAATATTATACGGAATGCACAATAATATCAGTTCCGGCGTGTGGGTGCGGGATGCTGTTTGCTCCCGCGAATAAATATGAAATTCGAAGACGCTCGTCTCAGCCGAACAAATATTATGTGAGCTTTGCTTTGGTAAAATGATAACCGCCAAGATTGAAAAGTTGGATTTAGCCGAGGATGGGAATGGGGAAACTATTTCATATTAGAAGTCAGGAAACGTTACACTTTTCGTATGCCACTTATTTGAATATTATTTAGATTTTATAAACATAAGTATTAAGGTTAAGCAATATTGGGATTATTAATTATTGCAAATAGTTACTTATAATAGAATTTTGATAAAATTTGTTAGATAACGAGAATTAATAAAATCACAAGGAATTATTAGTTATGTAGGTACATAAAAGTCCATATTAAATTAGTAAGATACATACATAGATAGATAGGTAAGGTTAGAACTGATAATACTGCGTTTAAAACTGCACTTAAGCCCATTACTCTTCTGATGCAGTCAGGTAAAAACTAGTGCATACAAAGATTACCAATAAGTTTACTGCCAATTGATAACACCTGTACCTATAGTGCCCTCACTGTCATCCAAAAATATCAATTAGGAACATAATTTCCTCAAATTTTTGAACATTTATTGCGATATGCAAAATCAACTGGTGTTACATTGATTCGTAGTACCGTATCAAACCGCAGTGCTACGACGCTATATCGACCTGTTGTAGATAACAAAGCCTCACAGAGAAATAATCATATTGAGATAATTGATTGTGACTAAATTATTACCTGGTGATAAATGGCCACAGCCGCCTATGTAGTAAACCTCAGTATAAGAGTCGTATCTAAGTTTGACAACAGATGCTTTCCTACTTTTTTATATGATGGAAGTAGCAAACGAGCATGCAGTCCACCTGATGGTGAGTAGTCACTGCCGCCCATGGACTCAACCCCATCATGACATGGTAATCAACCCCAGATAAGATCACAGTCCTACCTGAGGTCGATCACAGATGTGTTGCTACCCTTGAAGACTAAGTTGGAACGCCTCAGATATGTATAAATAATAATAAATAAATAAATAACGCTTCACACTCATAGCCCCACAGTAGGATTTTCTCCTGTGTCGTGGGTG
>DWPV01002191.1:0-17907 GCA_018251915.1 Urbanus proteus proteus
ACTTGTCGACCTCTCTACAAATTAAGATGGCATACCTTTTATAAGCAAACACTTAAACACAACCTTAAGCCAAAACTATACATTGCTGCTTTAATTAATTTGAGCATTAAAGTTCTGCATTAAATATATTTCTGGACTTAAACCCTTCAAAACGGTATGTAATTAAAATTGTAATATCTCCTTAAAACATAAAAAATATTGTGTGTGAAATAAAGGAACAATGCACACAAATTCAGTTGTTTATGACAACAGAGCTATCGTGAGAAACACATAAGTTATTTAGTTATTATATTTATTTGCGATGAGTTATTAAGTTATTTAATTTGTAAATATATTACAAATATCTATCAGGACTATAGACTATGAAGGTGCTAAGGTGCTTCGTAAGTACCTAATTTTAGGCGTTTAAGTCCTTGAATGCGTGGAGTGAAGTAAGATTGCAAATACACTTTCACTTACGGCTGCCCGCCACGCAAGCTATTTTATTAGGGTACTGAATATTGAATAAGTACTACCCCTGTTGGCTATTTGTGTTTTGTCTATTTAATTTAAATACATTATGACGGAATCAATGAGTCAAGGTTTATCTAATGTTCATTTTAAATAGGTACTAGTTACCTAAGAATAGTAGTCGTAGGTGAACGTATATTTAAATGTGCACATACCTATATAAATGCTATAAATAAAAAAAATGTTTTAAGTACGGTGTAAATAGGTCATAATGATAAATAGGTAGGTACTACTATTTAAGATCCAGCTGTTTTGTTTCCTCATATGTTTTATCTTAAACAAAGTTAAAAAAAAAGACAACTATAAAACTCTACTGAACACTGTAGGTATCGTGTAAGAAAGCCTGTCTAGTTTCTATATTTTACTTTTTATGAAGTGAAACTAGCAAGTGAATCTTATCATAAGGCTGTGATGTAAGGCTGTCAGGATGATAGTAACGCATTCGTTTGACATCGAATATCAAGTCCAAATGGGATTGGCTTTTAACCTAAAATCTACATATGCATTGCTACATCTACCCTAGACACTCTAAAACAGGACACCAGGAGTATATAGGTATCCTATATATTTCTGTTGTCCTGGTGTCTCCGCCTATGTACCTACATATTACCTATGTGTTGCAGTGTTACTGATATACCTATTCAAAATACGACTTTTGCCATTTACTTAAATATACTTAACTAGTTTTTACCCGCAGCTTCGCACGCATTAAATAACATATAAATCTTCCTGTTGAATCACTCTATCTATAAAAAATCTATCTATAAAAATCCATTGCGTAGTTTTAATGATCTAAGCATACATAGGGACAGACAGCGCAAACCGACTTTGTTTTATACTATGCAGTGATGTTAAAATAAATTCAAAGTTATAATTTTACATTTAGGTGGACACCAGGACACCAGAATATATGGGTATCTATCCTACACCCGGAATATATAGGTATCTATCCTATATATTACTGGTGTCCTGGTGTCCCCACCTATCTACATATTACTTATGTGTTGCAGTGTGTCCGATATATTCAAAACACAACGAGTTACCAATAACTTAAATATACTTAATGTTAAAATAAATTCAAAATTGTAATTTTGTTTAAATCGTAAACCAAAGTACAGTTCCTATTGCATAGCTTGGGGCGACCATCTTGCGCGTGACTCAGTAATTTGGCGCGAGGCAAATCGCGAATGATCAATGCTTGGAATATTTTATGTATGTTCTTAATATACTGTTATAATAAACTATGTACATGTTTTGTGCTAACTACTATGTTTGTTTAATATGAACTTTTAAATAAAAGTACACAATGAGGTGCCAGTATTAGCTACCTATTTATGATCATAAAAGCTTGAAGCCCGTCGATGTTTTTACAGGAATACATAATGTATTTATTCTAAAAGTGAAGTTTACTATTAAACGTTTCTTCAGTATACATTATTTAATCAATTGTTTTTGGGTAACTGTTTCGTAACACAAGGTGTCAGGAAATAATTTCTATTTTGGTTTTGACCTTTTGATTTTATCAATTGATTTTATCAATTTACCTATGAGTCACATATTCATTGTTAAATAGTAAATAACATCAAATTCAATAAAACGTGATTTTAATGTTAATATGCAACACCTAACGTACGTAGCTAAACTGTTCTACCAATTCGTGTTCAACCCGCATGCAATGATACAAGCCTCTCCCTGTCACATGGGGGCCCATTTACCGAAATAAATAAGACTTGACGCGAATGTAAACTAAAACAGTGCTTAAACGCTAAAATAAAGTGTTTTTATACTTATAGCTTCATACACGAAATTTCTCATGTGTCGTGGATGCTATAGATAGAAAAAGACGAATAGTCCAACACCCAGACTCTAACAGGTAACTAAATTCATCATTCAGATATCTGTCTGTCCGGGGATCAAACCCGGAACACTCCACGTGTAGACCGATGTTGTGACCTCTCCGCCTTATCGTCAAAATATTATGAAAATACACATTCAAAACCAATCGGTAATACTATTAATCGATATCGAGTCGACTATGAAATATTCGCTGTTCGTAACCTAAATAAATAAATAATTGATAGCTACGTACCCAACCTAACCTAACCTAACCTAAATAATTAAATAATTGGTAGCTACGTATTTGTCACAACTGCAAACTATCAAAGCTGGTTGTCAAGTTTCATTACCCCTGTATCGTATAAAACGGTGTGCTCATACTGGCGAACCATAAAGTTAGCCGTAATAATTATTACTCTTATCAGATCACTAGCGACTAGATTTATAAACAAGGGTCCGAATTAAAAACGCTTTATGAAGGGATAACGTACCTTTGGGATTTACGATCCGACTTAGGAGTTACGATGACGATTAAATTTTAACCCCTCCTTTAGTACTTATAACTGATTTGCATCCTATATTTTCGCGATACATTCTCTTTTTACGTATATCAGTATGGGTATAAAAATAGCTTTTTGCGCACATAGGTATAAGAAACTATATAACAAGAAGTAACTAACTGCTAATATTGTAGGTGATGTATCTATTTATCAAACAGTATTTAGAAGTTTAGCCTTAGCGCATAGTTTACCCTTCGAAAGGGAATTTTCAGACATCACGCTTTTATGTAGGTACCTACTTAGCTATTTGACTATAAGAGCTAGTGTATAATATTTTTCAGGAAGAGTCTTCATCTCGTCCTTTAAGTAATAGGTACTTCTGGTCTTCTCCTATGTGGTATGAAAAAAATATCTACTTACCATACTTTGAAGGTTCAAGATATGTTTAACTATGCTTTCATCCCTTATTTACACTCCATAGGGGTATTTTTTTTTTAATTATTTTTTTCCTTTTATTTTGGTAGGTCCTTAAGAACTTTACACTCATACATGTTTGTAGAATAAGATATTGAAACAGTAAAAAATAAGGATATGCTATCTTTGCGCAATAGTAAGTATGTAGCCACCTATTACGAATATTTCGATTAATTTTACTTCATCAGTAGTCGTGGTCGTTTTCAAAGTCGCAAAGAATAAAGTGTTATGTTAAATTAAGTACGTGGATGTCGTTTATAATTCTAAACAAAATACTATCGTGTCGCTTATCTAGCCGTTTTAGTGGCGTGATGCCGGCGTAAAGTATTCGGACCGATAGCCACTTCACGGCTTAATTCTTGCTTAAGTTTAATGCTCTATGGAATTAAAACCGTTCTAGAAACTAGGTTCTTAATTTTAGAAGTAAGGAAAGGGTATACAGGCCATATATTATGCTTTTAGATATCACATTTATCTATGACAGATAAGTTGAAAATAAAGTTCAAGTAAAAATTATTTTCTTCAATCGTAATTCTACACTTACCTACATACTGCGAAACAAAGAAATTAACTCAATTTAGCTTATTAATTTACCTATAAAATAAAAGTTGTAATAACTTGTTCTTTTGTATTTACTTAGATATGTACTTAATATTATAAACATTTTTATGGAGTAGTTACTTCATATCATTTAAAGAATCTGTTGTTTACTTAACCTCAGTACAGTTACTCCTCAAGTACATTTGAAAATACTTCATAACGAGCAAGTTTCGCTGAAAGGCCGAACAGCTGCTTGAAAAAATCCAGACTATAGCTTTTAGCAACAAAGAACATTCATGTCACTACGATTGTCTTACTTATCTGTACTTAATCTGTGTTTACATTATTGCGACGGCGCGGTTCACGTCAAAATAATGTCCTTATTAGAGCACAAAGGGATTCAAAGAATCTCCAGCAAAAAATGTCAAAAATATCCACGTCGTTCAGAGATTACACCAAGGCCATCTGTGGATATTGAGACCATCTCACACGAGATAGCTTATCGGTCGATCTCGACTCAGATTTTGTGAAGAAAAAGCGAAAGAAAAGGCTCCTATTTATAGATGAAGAGCACCACAATCGCATTAGGTCGGCGGCTGTCGAACGATGATGATTCGAGTTTCCATTGTTTATGGTGGCAGACATGTGTCAAAGTTCGATTGGAATTTAAATTCGGCTCCTTTGTTATATACGTTTTTTTGTTGAGTTGTAAACACGGCGCAGTGATGTTCCAATTTGGTAACCAGACACCGCTGATGGAAGGTTGTATCTATGACTTCTCTTGTAGCCGAATGATATTTTTGACGTTGGTATGCCGTATGAATAATTACGAATCATGTTCCATGGGTTACGATCCGCGTTTTCCTGTTTTGTTTGGACGTAACGTAATGGTCGGACCACATTAATCCAGTAGCATTCCATTCCAGATTAAATCCAGCCCTGGATTGTTAGTGCAATAACTCATACAGTGTTCTCATGCCAGATGTATTTATATTGCTCGTAATCCAGTAAGTGATCCAGTCTACAAGAATAACTGAAATAAATCATTCGTTTGACATTATACAATTGTCAATAGTTCATACACCGTAATAACTGGAATAATTTTGTTAACAACTCATTCCAGTAAAACTGGATTTAAATCCAATTGGAGTATTAAACCAGTCATAAGGTATATTTGAATTCCACTTCCTGCAGTCGGCAGATCAAAGTTGGGAGCATCTGCTAAATTACCGAACTCGAGGCAGTCAGGGGCAAAGGACAAAGCGACTACCATTTTGTTCCGACACTTTTCAAAATTGGAACGTGACGGTTGCAAGCACTGCCGACTGTAGACAATGACATGAAAAGGAAAAATGTAAACGGCCCTATTTTAACGGGAGTGTACAACTACCAGTATTTTATATGACATTTCATATGCAAGCGATTTTGATTTTATATTGTTTTAATTAAATTGTTGTAAGGGTGAAATTTGCTTGATGGAGAGAGTTGTTTTACGTCGTTTCGGATCTGTTGGGTGTTAATTTAAAAGTGCGTTCTTGAACCCTTTCAGAGGCATTGTATCTTTGTGAGCTTTGTACGAGAGATGGTTTATCTCCGTCGCGGGGTACATAAGTGCTGTTTTTTCATTCCGTAATGCTTTTACATTTCAAAGGGGTTAAATGTTATTCAGAGGCTGCCCGCTTAGAAAACGTGTGGGTGTCGTGGGGAACGGGTAATGCCTATTTATTTACTCGGTTTTCCAAACTTTTATCTCATAATTCAAGCATAATGTTTCGTATCTTGCTGTTTTACAATTTTACTTACGAAAGCTAATAATGTATATATGGTTATACCTAACATGTAAATGTTTTCTGGTGTCATAGACGCTTTCTACTCTCATAGCCCTACAGCAGGATTTTCTCCTCTGTCACGGGTGCCATGGACACACAAAGACGAATACACAAACACCCAAACCCAGAACAGAAATCTAAATACATCATTCAGGCTGTCTGGCGGGGAATCGAACCCGGGACCCATTGTGCGTTAGACCGGTATGGTGACCGCTCCGCTACGCGGTCGTCAAATAGTATAGTACTAAAGATAACTAATACAGAAATCCACTGAGATCGACATAGTATTAAAGATAATGAAGACTTCGTAGAGCCGTGTGGTGTCAGTGTTGCAATTAAGTTTTAATCTATCAGTCTTATTAAGTCCATTTCTGGACCTAGGGCTGATGGGGGTTTTTATCCATAGAACTGTGTCTGGTATGCGTTAGTGATCGCAATGGGTGTTAATTTGATACAAGAAGACGCTGTTAGCTGAAGTTATCGACCTCAGGTAGAACTGTGATCTTATCTGGGTTTGATTACAGATGTCCATGGGCGGCAGTGGCCACTTACCATTAGGTGGACTGCATGCTCGTTTGCTACTTCCATCATATAAAAAAAAATAGACGCTTCTTACGACCTCCATGGGAAGAAAATGAGTAGTGATATACCTATTATAACTGACACCATACAGTATAACTTTCACGGTCATTTTCACTTAGTAATAATAATACAAATACTAGGTGCCTACTAAAAATGGCCTTATACCTAGGTATATAATAAAGATCTTATATACAAAGCCATTGAGGAAAGCCCAAACGCGCGATAGCTTCTCTCAGATTTATGTGCGGCGGGCGCGAATACCGCGCCAAGGAAGTCTCTAGCTAGAGTCTTAGAATGTTTCCGAAAATGATGGGAGAGTAAGGGGTTTATAAGTGATAAAGCATAGATTTTTCTGCGTCAAATCATACTCGTATTAAAATTAAGATTTTAGTTTATGGTCGTTTGTATTGTAGTGCAAATTTCATTAATAACTTAATACCCTTTTTTTGTGACAGGAGTGGCAACGCATCTACGATTAATTTTAGGTAGTGTCATGATTTTCCAATTTAATTAATAATTTAATAATATTTTGATGTAAAACCTCGTTTTAAAAAGTAACTGGCTGAATAGTTTTAAGTGCTGAGTTAAAGAAAAAAAATAATGTATCTCATTCTAGAAAAAAAGATGGTCGGATGTAATTTGTGAAAACTGAATAAACATGTACTGTTGAAGAAGTGATTTTTATTATATTAGAGTATTTATTTCATATGGATTTAGTTATAGATCTCCATTGTTTTCACTTCAATCTTACATAACTCTACCTATGTAGTGTACCTACATATATAACTACCATGTCACGTTTATTTTAGCTACAGTTTACGCTTTAAAATCTAGTAGAGTCAGGTCTGCATGACATGTCATGACTTTTGGCTGCACATCTAAATGACCTCAATCAATGAATTAGCTGCTGAAATTTTAATTAATTTTGCTGGATACTGGACCTATTAGTTTTGTCCTAAGAAATAGGCGAAAAGAAAGGCAGTGGCACCTATTATTCTAGGACAGTGCGAAGTAGCTAATGTACCTATATAGTCTCTTAGTGTTTTTCCAAAATATTAGTAGAAGTTTCTTAAATAATAATCTCAAAGATATCAAAAGTGAATTATACCTAGGTATAAGTACTCTAAATGTTTCAAATATTTCGAGAAGAATTTTAATAAGTAAAATATGAAAAAACGAATTATACCTTGTCTAAGATTTAGGTATTAATTACCTCGTCTAAGATTGATTAAACCTAAGATTTGATAATAACTGTAAGCTATATTGGATTAGTAGCTTTTAACTTCCTTTAGTAGGTACTCACTCCTAGGTATTGTTAAAAAACACAAACTCTTCCTATTTTAACCCAATATTGAAGTGCAAGGACCAAACGAGCGTAACGTATACCTATATGAATAATACAGAAAGCGCTTAAGATATAAAAATCTGTATCATATACTTCGAAATACTAAATTAAATATAATATTTTTGTTGAGCCATCGAGAAGAGCCTAAACGAGAAACTGTTTCTCCTTAGATTTATGTGCGGCGGTACAAATACCGCGCTAAGGAGGAAAGCTTAATAGTCTCTTGGAATATTTTGCTAAATAAGAAAACGATACCTACTCTTTTTAAAAGCATATTTCTTATAAGTGGGTATTTCAAAAGTGTAAAACTTATAGATAAGTAGGTACGTACATACTTTTTTATTTTTAAATTACCATATTAACATACAAAATAAAAAATACAGCATCCAATTTGTAGATGAAATATATGAAAATGTATATTATAAAATGATAGTTGGTGGTAGGTATTACCTACCGTAATATTTGAACTAACACTTTCAGCTTCTAGATTTTGCAACATTATATAAAATATGTTTAGGTATGACAAGCTGGCATCAAAGACTAGGGCAATAAGTATTGTAAACAAATTATAAGTTAAGTAGGTACGATTATTACTTATTTATATTATTTTTGGTAGGTAGGTACATGATTTGGTAGGTAGGTACATGTTTTTGGTAGGTACATTGATTGATTGACCTAATAGGTTAAATATAAACGAAACAATAATTTTTGAACTAATTTTTATTTCCCTACTAAACTATCTATTTTTAGGTATCTACACTTTAGTAGGAAAATAAAAACCTACCTACTCGTTAAATATGATTACTATATTACCTACGTGCTATATAAAAAACCATAATGTGCCTAATGCCAATCAGACTGTCAATAAAAGCCATTTACTAACGTATAAAATAGTTATATGGCATCTCTACATCATTGTAGAGCTATGAAACTGAGTAATAAATGAAGGAAATATATCGTTCCTTGTAGGTATCAGATCTATATGATTTGTATCGAAAATATGCAACAACAATTCACTATGTAATTTATTATTATATTGTATTTGCAGTTGCACTGTCACAGACTTCATTGTATTCGAAAGCATACTGATCATCATCCTATGTCTGTCTGAGATGGTAAGAAATTATGTACAATTAATCTTAATAACTATGGAGTACGCCGGCCTAGTTGAGCATCCATAACAAAATACAAAAATATTTCCATTGTGACCGTCTCCGCCATCCATCACGCACGGCGTACGACCGTCGACTGACGCCCGACGCACACCACCGCACTACCCGCCCAAAAAGAGAAAAAGAAAATTTAAAAAGAGAACACTCCCATTGCACTCGGCGGGCCCGCCTCTACCGGCCGCCCGTCATCGGTTTCGACCAATCAGGTGCCTCCTATTTCCGAATACCGGTCGTCGGCTCCGAGCGCGCCCGAGGGCGGCCGATCGCGCGCGTTCACAACAAAAAGTCACACGACTAGTTTAGTGTCGGGTTGCGTCCCATCGGTGTCGCTGCATGTCCCGCTCGGCCGCATATCGCCGCGCCGCGCTTGCGCACTTAATATGAACTATATTTTCATTCAAAACAACGTTATCCCGATCTAATCCGTATTAGAACTCCATCGATCTATAGTACTACCTGTGAGCTGTGATATATAAGAATTTTACGCCTCTATCCATCGAAAATGAAACTGCAAACGGGATGGAGCATATGATTTCAGTGTGTTTTTGTACGTACCTAGCGTTTACAGTGATAACTAGTGATAGTGATCGACATTTTAGTGATACACATCAGATAAGGACAATCGAGGTATTTCATGGTTTTAATTATTTGTTACACAAGTTTCATTGCGACAGTACGAACTCTACATTTTCTTATCAGTTCGTAATCATTTTTTCCGACCTACATTTCTTAGTAAAGATTTGTATAACATATAATATATGTAAAATTAAGTGTAATTGATAATATAGACACAAAATATTACAGTGTAATAGTAATTTTATTATCATTACAACACACAACTTCACAACAATATCATGTGTCCCTGCAAATCAATTTATCCAATTCACTACAAAGTAAATGATTCAAATTGGCATTAAAAGTAGATTTTGCTATAATGTTACAATAAATTATCACCAATGTATGATATTAATGTTTCTTTATATCATATTTATTTCACAAAAGAAACATAAGTTATCGTCCGACGGTAATTTTTGTGTTCTAACGCGCGAGCATTTTCTCATATGATTTATTACTATTATTTTTTTACTTTTAACCGGTCACTTTCCTAAAAATACCGATAAATATTACAATAAATGTATGTAAAACAATATTAGCAAATATTGAATTAATTTCAGAGCTCTTTATCTGTCTCTATCTTAATTTAAACTATGCTTGCTTATTTCTAATTATGTTCCTAATATGATTTTAATTTAACATGGTAAATATAATAATTATTAAAAATATTTTTTTACATTAGGAATAATTACAAACATTAACATTATATATAACATTATTTTTATCGTAGATTTTGAAATTCATTATTTTTCCTAATTTTATTTTAGTAATAACATTTTAACTACAAATTATCAAATATTAAATTTAAAAGAGTGTAGTATTATTCTTATTTCAGTTTATAATTGGTATAAATCTACTCATTAATATATTATTACATATAATAAAGTGTGTCTATACAAAAGACATAAACGTGCGTCATCATAGAAGTAAAAAAAATCAAATACATATTTTTATAATAACCAAAATAATATAGTAAAAAGCAATTAAAATTAATTAGGTATGACCCATATCTTTTACCTAAATAATTTTAATTTCTCACTTAATATTTCATTTATGAAATATCTATAGGTATATGAAATATCTACCTACGGCTTTTTAACATTAAAAACAGATTGGAAATTTGTGTCTATTTCTGTAATAAATGTTGAATACTGGTAATTAAACACTAGGTGTTTAATATCTGTTGTCTCTCTTTTTTCTCATTTTTGGTTTTATTTTAGATTAAAACTGAAACTACATGAGTTGTGCTTTTCAAGAATATGGAGGAATATCTACTCATTAATATGCTTATGGAATTATTTTACTTTTATTTATTGGCAATCAGTTTATGAACCAGAAAATTTCGTTATAATCTGATAAGTATTTTCAAAGTGGTAGAATTCTGCGTAGTTTAGCACCGAAAGCACCACTGTCTAGTTATTTCCATATAACAGCCGTGTTAAGCTGCTGATCTTGTATGAAGGGCGTGGTAAGAAAGACATTTATATGAGGCGTTCCGACTTAGTTCTCAGGAACAATGGATGTGGCTGACCCTAGGTAGGATTGGAAACATCTGAATGTTTAAGAGTAGTAGGTAATATTCACTTACCAACAAGTGGTTTGCACACACCATTGTTACTTCGATATTATGAAAATTAACAAGTTAATATTGACCTCATAAGGTCTATAGAAAATAAAATAGAATAAGTTTTCAATCAATACACAAATTTAAATTAGCCCAGAAAGCCAGCCGAGTGGGAAGTTGAATCTATTTTATCACTTATCTAATCAGAGATAAGTTAATATAATTTTATTTGACCAAATTCTTAGAATTTCTGTGTGTTTGTATTTTTATGTAACTTTGGAAATACATTCTTATGGTGACATTTTATCATAAATATGCTTATCGTGCAATAAATAATTTAAATTTACTTTATTTTAACAACTTGAATATCTTGGTCTTGGAATTATTTTATTTCAAAGTTGTTGCTGATATTATGCGCGCTATTCTGGGAAGTTCTGCCATATGTAACATTTCGTTGGCATCTTATGTATTCAGAGTTTATTGCGAACACAAATAAATACAGAAGTCCCAACAAATCAATGTCAGTGTCTCGTCCTACGTCGCTATGCTTTTTCGGTTACGATTGGCCGCCATGACAGTCGTTCGAAATTTGAATGCGGCATGAGATGCGCAAGCGCTGGTTATCGATTAGCCTTCGATAAGCCGCGCATGTGTGCGTTATGTGTGAACGTTTCCGCCGGAGGTACATGTGTTGTCTGTATCCTGTCGCGGTATTTAATAATTAAACAATGGATTAACATTCCAGCTTCACGGAACTTTCCAGTAGCCAAAATTTTGACACCTTATTAAAAAGAAAAAATGTAGGCAGTTTGTTAATTAAATTTTGACCTGTCATGTCAATTATGCTTTTGAGAGCTAATTATATAAATATGTTTATTAATTAACGAAAGGTTATGTTATAGTAATTATTTATGAAATATATATCAAAATTGAGTCCATGAACCAGTTACTTTAACAGATTCTTTAACGTTTTTTGAGCATATTTTAACATTAGTTAGTTACCTATTAATAAAACATAACTTGCTTTACGTATAGATTAAATATTAAATGCTATGGAATTATTGCAACAGTATTAGATACTTGATATTTTAATACTTAATATAATGGTAAAAGAAATTTATTAATCGATAGGACACTTGAGTTTTTTAAATAGTTCTCAAAAGAGTTTGACGCCGCATTTCCACGGTGGTAGACTATTGCCTAGCATTATAAAAGACATGTTAAATTAAGTATATTGTATAAAGCCATTATTAAGCTATAGGTATGTTATTCTGAAATATAATCTTGACGCTGAAACAGAATCGTGTATGGTGCGCACATAGCCGACTACATAAAGAACTATAGGTACTTGAAATTCCATACTTGTGATATAGAAGATCGTAGGTATATTATTTATTATTCTAGCAACGCACAAGATTCACTTGGACCCATTTTTATTGCAGACACGGTTTTCATTTTATAAAGCAGCATTCTCGTAAATATATATAAAGAAATGTTCACAACGGATATACTCATCCTTAAGCAGAAATTCTATTGGAATATATGAACTATGCATTAGAAGGTTGTTTGTAGGACCCTAAGTAAGACAGGCTTAGACGGGTGTGAGAGGAACAAATATATATTTTTTTAATTTTGTCCTACATGCCAAAAACATAGTAGTGAGGAATTTAAATATTATCATCAATAAAATATTGTCTACTGCTAGTTTAGATTTTTCTTAAATTAATGGGGTTTTAGGAATATACCAGTACGATTCTTAAGTATGAGTTGGTAGATTTCACATTTCAAATATTTTTGGAATTAACATCTCAATGGTTCAGACATTTAGCCATGTGCTTAAGATTTAAATTAAGGCTCCAGATGCTTATAATAATTATTATGTATTAAATTAATGATATTAAAAAAGCTTTTAATAAATAAGACTAACGCTTTAATCATTTTTTCAATAAAAAACAAAAATATGCCTAACTGCCTATATGACTACGGAACCAGTGTCACACTTTCCAACACTACATAAACTCATTATATCTATGAATTAAGCATAATGTACATTAGAAATGTATTACTATTGCATTGTCTAACCAAAATGCCAAGGCCTCATAAATGTGAACCGTAAGCTTGACACCCACATCTTGTTCTAAACTAAAGAACCGCTGTTCGATAAAAACTAACCGTTTTAAATCAATGAAGTCCAAACTACCAAGTTTACTATTATTTATGTAGTACAAATTGTTATTATCTCCTAATGAATATTTAAACGCTTAGATAAGCGCCAATCAGCATCGGATTAAACGTTCCTCAATAAAAAAATAAATCAAGTCTCAATAAATTATTCAATCTTATGTTCATTTTAAAAGGCATCGATCAATCCCTATCGGGTGCACCTTGGAAATAAACTAAAATAACTCGGGTTTGTTACTCCCGTCAAAGATTACCTTTTAGATTTGATGTGTTTACGATTAGGGCCGTCTTAAGCGATGGGGCCTCAGAATGCGCTTGATTTGGGGCCCTTTAAAATTAAAAAGTGAAGCAAATATAAATTAAAATAATTGTTTTCATAGCTTTTAGTATTAAAATAAAGCCATTAAGTCAACTTTATTCTAAGTAGGCAATTTTATGTAAGCTTTACTAGGATATTGCAATGGCATGTATGGATGATGTGAAGATTATGTTTTTTTTTAAAGAAATTTACTGTAAATTCTGGCGTATGGAAGTTATTTGGCAGTTTAGTGATCTTATACTTAAATCTGAGAGAAGATCGGCGCACATTTGTGTATATTGCATTAGATTTTTAAATGTATTGAGGCACTAAACCGAACCTCAGATCAAGTACCTACAGGGCTGATACAGAAATTACTTGGTTTACCTATGTAATGATGTTACAACTTATACTGAATATAGATACTATTTTAAGAGATATTCCGTGTTCAGCGTGGAACCATATTAGGATGACGTTTCATGAAAACACTGGGGCCCCTAAATTGTCAGATGATTTTACGGGACCGAAACAGGCCTATATGAAATAGGGAACACAGCTTACAAGTCCGTTTATTACTACGGCTGACCGAGTGTAGTTTTAGGAGGCTTTACTATAATCTTCTTTGTTTTAAACGAGATTTATCTTTTTTCTAAGCAAACGTCACAGCTCAAGCGATTAAGCCCACTGTGATATGTTCTTAAACAAGCGGCCGCCCGCGGTGTCACCTCTTTTTTATTAATTGTTTATTGCAGCCACGAAAGGATGAAGCTTCCGAATGATTATTAATAACTAGTTTTGCTTCCTCGGTTTGTTCGCAATGATTTTGGACGAAATAAAATTTAAATTGTCTTTAATTTCAATCTACGTGACAATTTAAATTGCAAAGAACAATTAAATTATTTGTTAACATATTAGTTAAATTATTTTCATGATGTCAAACATAAAACGAGTGAGTAAGGTATTGTGGAAGAAAGAGAAAGAAAAGTGAAACTATTTATAAACTGTTCTTTAACTTTTTTTAAATTTGAACTTTAATATCTACATTACAATACTTCTACGCTGATGAAACAGAGAATATTAGTTATTTACCTTCAGAAGACAGACAAACAAACAAATATTTATTAATTATGATTATGGACACCACTAAAATGATTACTTCAAGTAGGTATCCAAACGAACCACATATAATATTCGCTGTATTTATTTACGCCTGCCTAATGTAATTTGTATCGGAATGAGTGAACTTAGTATATTCGTAAGGAGCTTATAAAACAAAAACTGAGTTCTTGTGAGCAAGCCAGTTGTGCGTCCACCCGTGGCAATGCCACTGCGACTTACAATGTAAGTAAAACCGGTAATATACTTATAAATAATATTGGAATCTGTTTGTCTGTCTAGATTTTTAAAATAGCCGTTTTATACACTTAGATGAAGTTTTTCTTGAAGTCGTGGTTTAATAATCTTGTTTTGTGTAACTTGAGGACACTTCTAACTATATCGTTTTAACTCTACTGTTATTAAAAAGTAGTTCTCCATTTGATACGCTGTGGTAAATTGTATAATAATTAAAATATCTGTCGGTATAACTGCAGTAAATTAAAAAAAAAAAATGGCCACAATAAGAATTACTTTGGAAGACTTAGACTGAGAAGTTTTGAGTAACTTAAGAGGTTTTTTTAGGCCTTTAGACAAATAAAGTATTACCTCAATCATATTAAAATACAGCTTTCAAAATTTAAATTAATAGATTTATGATATATCTCCAGTACAAATGTACTTATTACCATGTGTAATATGAATGTATATTTTCTGTTAAAGAGCACCATTTTTGTATGAAGTATAAGGCGTTCAATTAGAAGAGTGTAAGAGGTCGATACGCTGTAAAGGGCTAAGAACAATGCCCATTAAAAAGTATGTAGAATGGAAAGAAACACTACACTGAATGAGATAGATTTATTAGGAGGTAATCTCAAAAGATTTACAGTTGAGATAAATAATGTTTGTTTATCTTTACTTCCAACGCGCATCTTGATAAGGTTATAAGAGATTGTGTCGGACACATTTTTTAGATCTTGCCTAAACGGCTGGCGGCTTTGAGAAATCAATTATCTTAATTGGAAGCTGGCCTAATCTTAATAAGCGGATAGCTTGAGTGTAAGGTAACATGTTTATATTATAAGTATTATGCCTTGTTGAGCACGTTAACTCCATATTGATTTTTTTACGTTTTCGGTTTGGGTAAATTTTTAAAACATTTTTTTGGGGAAGGTTTTATGTCATGGTGTCAGAATTAATTGAGTTTAACACAATGATACAAGTTGGGGTAATTAAAAAATATTTCAAGAAAATCAAAATTTTGTTATTTTATAGGTACTTTTTAACTCGTACTAAGGTGAAAATAATTATTTATCAATCTAATGACTTACAGTTTAAGTACAATATGATATTATGAAAAGTCATGTTAGCAGATATTTTTACACATATCTAGGTATAGGTACCTAGTGGCTAGATAGCCTAGGATAGAATATGTTTATGTATGTAGAGATACCTATATAAATTTAATTTTTAATTGTTTATCAATAAATTCATAAACACTAGAACTTAGAGTAAGTATAACATTCTGTTGTAGATTTATATACCTTCATAAAGCCACCACATAGAAACATCTGAAGCTATTTACATATGTTACAACATATGTTTAAGTGTGCACACGTCTCAAATAACAGTCGTAGCACCATAATTTATACAACATAATAACATGGTAAAAATCCAAGACCAGTATTGCTTTAGGAATCCTTATCAATATTTATCAATTGATAAAATTCAAGGTCCAATGCATTGAATGTCTCAGATGCAAGACACGACGCCATAGAGATCTTAAGATTGTGTTTTTTCAAATGTCCCATTATTATGTCAACCTGAATATCAAATTAACCTTTACATATAGCTTGTTATGCAAGCTTGTGTGAAATACTGATTGTAACTAAACTCATTTAAATATGAATATAGACAGCGCGTTCATACTAAACACATAAATCAACGACTAACTATGAAATAGAAGTACTTGTTACAATCTGGATTTGAACATTCATTTTACAAGATACAAAGTGTAAACATTTTTCTTTGAGAAAACATACTTCAGAAATACTAGGAGAAAGTATTTGATATTACAAATATCTTAAATATAGTGTATTCGTATAACTCTAAAAACAGTATCAAAGTTTTTTTAAACAAGTGTGATTAAAATAAAATTTAGTTTATAGCGATTACCATAGACTTAAGACTATATACCTATACGCACTAAATAAATAGGATGTTTACTGAGTTCTTTGATAAAATTTCGGCAAATAGGCACATATTGATAATCAGAAAAAATGTATACTTATTTCATTTCCAATAAACGATTAATTCCAATTCCAACATCATCTAACCACTTCGAAACCAGCAAAAACCGAGCGCCAATAACTGAAATAACTTGAGAGCGTTACAATAGTTATTTCTATATCACTGATAGCGTTATAGGCAATCAGCTATGATTTATAATGTGAAATGTGCTACTGTACATTGGTCATAAGCGATTCGGAGCCAGATAGCAGGCAAGGTAGGTTGTAGGCGCGTGCGCATCGATCACTCCGCCCGGTATCATGGATCAATTGTAGAACCTGTTGCACGCCAGCTAATAAAGTTACACACACATTCACACGTACACACATGTACTTGGCTTTACTTGCTCCTTTTTAATATCTTAAATGCGGGTTGTGCTTGGCTTTTGCATGGTTATAGCAAATAGCTTTGTACATAATCTAATAATACACGCAGTCATACAAAAATAAAACACTTTTACGAAGAGTTCGGAATGCGCCTTTTAAGTCTCTTTTAAATAAATACGTGGTTTTGGAATTTAGCTGTTTTTGAACAGTACCACTTACTTTTTGCCCTTGGATATTGTAGGAGGCGACTAAGATACATCCAGGAGGGTTGTAGTAGCGTCTACCTGTGTAATATCAATAGTCAATACTTATTAGGTACAATCATTAATCCATATGTACAACCACCATCACCAATCCCATGTACAATGAATATTGGCGAAATGCTCAATTAGAGAAGGTCTATGTCCAGGAATAAACATCCAAAGGCTGGATGGAATTTAGAATTAATATTTCTAACAGCATTTGCCACTTGGATAACTAACTCATATGATAGTTTTATGGGAAAAATACTGAATAGACTTTGACGTCATTATTCTATTTGTAGCATATCATTTGAACTTACGTGAGAGATACAGGCATCTTATCTCCACCTGGCTATGAGTTGGCAAAATGTTTATCACTACATAGTATAGAACAAAGTCGCTTTCCGCTGTCTGTCCCTATGTATGCTTAGATCTTTAAAACTACGCAACGCATTTTGATGCGTTTTTTAATTGATAGTGATTCAAAAGGAAGGTTTATATGTAATTTA
>DWPV01002192.1:0-17905 GCA_018251915.1 Urbanus proteus proteus
TCCAGGTACTCCAAAGGGACCTTCCACTGGAGTCCTCCGGCGCCATGCCCCAACGGGCCCATTCCCAGGCGAGCATAAAGTTACGAGTACCTAACGCCTGCTTTAGAAGTCAAACTATACTAAGTTTTCGATACATAACTTTTTATATTTAAGTATCGGAAAACTTAGTTTGCTGACAAAAACTATAATTTTCAATACTTAGATGAAATTTAAAAATAGTCCACCATAAATTGATTGTTATTATGTTGAAACGTTTTGTAATTGAAGATTGTAATGCATCCTAAAAGTAGGTATAGGTTCCTACCTTACTTTAATAGTCTAGATTTTCTTATGAGAGAGCAATCTTGGATTTTATAGACATAAACTCACATTATCCCTTCAGATAACCCAATATTTGAAAGTAGCTACTCAATCCCTCGTGCACCTAAGTGTGCTTATTATTTCAACATGCACAATAATCCCATATGAAATAGGAATGAACTCATAAATCAAACAGCCATTAAAGGTCGTTGCCATAGCAGGCATCTGTAAAAACAAAGATACATACATAAGACCAATTGTCCACAATAATAGATACACCATCTACATATAAAATGTTTGTATGGTTCTGTTTGTTTTCTCGATATCTCCAACCACTGGACCTTCCTCTCAGGAACTGATTTAGGGCTCTCAAAACACTGAAAAATAAAGATGGAAGAGCGGTTTACGATTTGACTCCGAAAGGACCAACTCACCTAATTCTGCTTCATAGTTAGTGCTGTTGTAACTAGGTACCTGTTCAGGTTTGAATGATTTAATGAGAGAGACATACCCATTTATCCATCCGTGACCGGTCTCAGGTAGGACTCTAATCTTGGGATTTATTAATTATAGATACTACTCTCTCCTAAACTGGCCAAAACTAATTGATTGGTATGCTAAACTTTCTACAACTTTAGTGTCATATTTCAAATATAGTTTTAGCTCATAATTTCTTCATCGTTAAACCAAGTGTGTATATCATAAACATGAGAACTTGATTAAGTAATAAAATAACTTTTTTATCAATTCACAAACAAAGTCAGTGTCTGAAGCTATAGAAATATAGGAAGTAAACTACAGCATCCATCACACTTAGCGAGGCGTTGTGACGAACATAACAGGACTTTCCTCAAAGAATATTACACGTTATTATTGAAATATTCGCTAAAGAAGCACTTCACTGAATCACGAAACTTATGACTCATGGCAAATAAAGCCTTTTACGGTCACATGTGTCGTTCTTATTATGTAAATAATAGGCAGTTAAATGTTTGCATAATTTAATAAACAGCGAATAATAATGCCATTATTGAGGTGTCAATTAACAAATAATTTGTTACCTATAGCACTTTCTAAATAATACAGTAGATAGGTAATTTATTCAAAATCATAGAACTGATGATCTATTGCCTATCTACATATATCGCATGTAGAATATATACATACATACGTACAATATATAAATAACAAAAAGAGCATTTGTGCTTGTATAATTTTACAATGAGCCTAGACTTGTTGACGATTAAGTAGGTATACTTACGGTATTTTAAACGAATCATATTGTTACTGAATAAAACAATTCTGAATAACGTCTATAAAATTAAAAATAATTTTCAAATAAATCTAGAAGATTCTATGGGTGTGTTAGAGTAAATCATAGGTGGGATCTATTAATAAAAAGAAATGTGTTAGTAACTCCGGGCGTGACTCTACATTTGTAAGTAAAACAAAATTTAACGCGTTATCTTGCTTACTATAATAACGAAGTATTTACTTATTTTTAATTACCAAACCATATATGATATTAGGTACAATAATTTAATTATTTAGCGTAAGAACTCTAACGCAGATAATTTCATAACTTATTCATCAATATTAAGTACGAAAATGTGTAAATGCAAACATTACACTCCTTGTGTTTGGACAGTGCTTCTTAAGCTCGTAATGCCAATTTTTAAAATACCAGTACATTATATAAAGACAGAAAACGTTGTAATTGTAATTTGTGAGAGGAAACGGCATCCCATGAGCATATGGCGGGTCTTCAGCTATTTCGGTGGCAGCATGCCTGTTGGCGCCAGAAATAGCTCGAGTGTCGTCACAACATTAAATATTTAAATCGCTTAATCGCCACATGTTGAGCAATCGACTTTCTATTTAAGATAGATTGACACTGAATCATTACCTATATTTGTACTGTCTTCTCTACATTCCAATTTATTTACAATTAGTGATGATATAAATAATAATGATTTATAGAAATATTGCTATCTGTACGCGAATGACTGAATCGAGAGTAGAATTTCAGAATAAAGACTGTTGGTAGTGGCTCAGTAGATTCTCAGTCCTCATACCAATCAGGCAGGAACAGTGTGATAAAGCATGCTCCAGCCATCCTGTAGTTGTGGAGAAATCCATGCTAATAAGCGAGCCATTAAAGTTGCAGACATTGAAAAACTCAATGATACAATACCTATCTGTCTTATGCAGTATTATTTTTGTTTGAAACGTTTAATAAGGTACAAAACTAAATTTATGAAAACTGAATAAATCATTCAAATTTCAATTCAATTATGTTCTTGGGGTAGCAAAATAACAATACATCTTTCGGCTTTAAATACAATTTTCTATCAAAAATTGTATTCTGACTGAATCCACTAAACCAGTTTTACGCCTGTGTAAAAGTTATTTAAAAAAAAAACCAATCAACAATCGTTTCTTTTTCTTAATAATGTAATTTACATGCAATTTGCGCAGTAGAATACAATGGCTTCAGTGGCCAGATGTCGTGGCCGCGAATTGAGAAATGATGCCTTAAACAGACCCCAGATGTCCATAGACCTCGACAATAAGTCGTCATGTTGTAATAACGTTTTAATGGCAAAGAACAAGCGCAGCGCCGTGCAGTCGCGTCCACGACCTCGGAACAAGAACTTCGACATATTTTCTTCCATTTAAGGCAGCAGTAGGCCCTGATAACACTTAAACAATTGCCTCATAAAGGAACACAGCTTACTTAAAGACGAATAAAAATTCATTAGCGTTGTCTTAATGTACCATGTGTTTTCAGGTCTTTCCTGTAACGATATCGGCTGTAGATCGATCCAATGAGACCATATGTCTCAAAAACCTTGTTTAACTTTATATGACAGTATTGAGTACAGTTACGATCAAGTCAGTGCCTACTGACCCGCACTAGGTCATTGCTAGGTCACTGTCTGCAAATTGGTAAATTGCACGTTACTGCAATTTGATTTCATGTGTGCTTATTATGATTGAATAAAGTGCTGTATTCGTAATTCGATTTAAATATATCAATTTATCCGTCACAATGAAGATTTATTTGTTGGTGTGTCATAATGTAAATTTAAATCTCATTAATTTTATAGATCAATATGAATATTTGTCCGTAAGTTTAACGGTATGAAGTTTGAAAATTATTTTGGGAGCACCGATGATTATAGATAAATAGTTATGTATGTCGATACGATTTCTATCTGAGACATTTATACACATAAATAGGTATCCGATGGATTCACGGAGGTGCCGCCATCCTCAGTTAAGATTCTAATCTTACATTGTTTTGTTTATACAAATGTCCATGGGCGGCAGTGGCCGCGTTAGACTCCCATCTTATTACAACTTATTTTTTTGATGTACCTATCTAAATACTTTCCTAGAAGTTAAACTAATGAACTAGTTAGATACCTACTACATATTACTTACGACTTACGTTTTAAGTAACACGTAGGTATAAGCACCTAAGAATAAACGATTGATCAGTTAATAATCGACTGCAAGATTTGCATAAGTTGTAATTGAAACCACACCATGTTTAGATACAAGCGCTGAGTTACGTTAGCGAATAAAAATTACACGTTTAATGGCGGCCGCCATGGAAATGTGCGTTTTTCCGTTTGCGAACATGACTCACGCGCATAACTCGGTCAATGTGTTGCATGCGAAGCAATAATATGAGACACGCATTGTTTTTACAAAAATACCTGATGCTATGTTAAGTATAAGCAGCTACATAATAAGTTTTAAAGGTGGTAGAACTCCATGTAGTTTTTTTTTCTTTTCTTTCACTTTTTCTGCCTTATAACAGCAGTGTTAAGCACTGCTGTGTTCTGGTCTGAAGGCTGTGGTAAGAGAAACATAGATACTTATCCGAGGCGTTCCAGCTCAGTCCTCAGGGGTAGCAACGCATCTGTGATCAACTTCAGGTAGGATCTTGATTTTTTCTGGGGTTGATTACAGATGTTCATGGGCCACTTACCCTTAGTCGGATTGCATGCTCGTTTGCTGCTTCGATAATATAAAAAAAAAAGTTCGCGCGTTGTGAAATCTTTAACAAAATGCTTTGATCGTGAATGCTCTTTTTGAGGCGCATGGAGTAGGTAAGGTACCTATGCATTCCACCCGATGGTAAGTCACTGGTTTCCATGGACATGGACATCTTCATGTAGAATACAGGTTCTACGTAAAGCCAAGCAGTGCGGCCACCCTTGAGTACCGAGATGGTTACCTTATTATAATATGGCGATAGGCCATCTGGCATCCTCACTTGAAAAGCAGACAAATTGGTAAAAACCACACCTACTGGCACCTGATGTTAAATGATCATCTTATTTATAATAAACAGTCGCTTGTGGGTAACCTACAACTTGAAATTCTTCAGTTTGTTTCTTTTTAGCATTTGCATATTTCATGAACTTTGAAATCGTTGAACGTTGAATACTTAGATACGTAATCTATACATCTATACAAATAAATAAAATTGAAGTGTCTGTTCAGAAACGAAAATAACTAATAAATACTAATAAAAAAAAACGGTATGTCTGTCTGGCTGGCTGAGTTAATCTTCTAGATAAGTATTCCTTTATTTTCTTAACGCGGGTAAAGCCGCGGGAATCAGCTAGTTACAAATATTCCTAATAGGTATAGGTACTTAGGTACACTTAATAGTAACTTAGGCAAGCATATTTCAATATTGTTCTTTTAGCTATGTAAGTATATTAGCAGTTTAGTTCACTGTCATTAAAAATAAGAAAAATAATTGTCTGTTTGATACCCAATATCTTTTTCATGTACAAAATATCCTAAATTTAATTTGTTTTCGTTTTATCTTACATTATGGGTTCCTTGTTTAATTTAATTACTTATTTCTAAACTAACCTTGTGCCACTTGGTACCTCTATAGAACATGCATAGATAGCAGTAGTTTCCTTGCCAATAACCTTGAGAATGTAGGTAAACCACAAGTAACGTAAATGTGGGTTAAAGTAAGAATTTTGGGCGATAATTAAATACAAAAATAGTGTTTTTAGTTTCAAAGCAGTGGTAGTAGATTCAAATCTCCTCATCTCATTTTCATTCAAGTTATGAGAGTTCCTATTGATAATTGTCATTTACTTTACTAAAATACTAAATCTAAAGGACTCAAGGTAGTCTCAAGTGTAAGGAGTGTCTATACGTGGCAGTTTCCACTTACCATCAGGTAGACTGCATTCTCGTTTTTAGGTACAAAAAGATATGTTTAGTCTACCGGTACACAATTGACCAGCTTTTTTTATAACATGGCGGTACCAAACGAGCATGTAGTCCACCTGATGGTAAATGGCCATTGCCGCCCATGGTCGTTTGAAATCAACGCTAAATCACAGAATGCATTTGGTCCCAGATAAGAACAGTCTAACCTGAGAAATGTGTTGCTATCCCTGAAGACATAAGTTAAGAAATAAGTATAGCGGTGGTGCCGCCAGAGTCAAACCATACAAAGTCGAGCACCTTCAAACTTGGAGTTGTGGACTATGTCTAAATTCTTCTTAAGCTCAAAGGAACATGCAATGCAGGTGCTCAGAGAATAATGACCGATGAAGAATTAAGTAATTTTTTGCCTGAAAAACCCCTTATTTTCATTACTACAATGGTATGTGTATAGTATACAACCTTTTAGCTCCATTGGTTAAGATTAACTGGTTTATATTCAATTCTAAGATTTGATCCTACTATTTTAACTTGTAATAATAATATAATAACGTAATAATAAAAAGTAAAACATTGAAAGTAATGCTTATTATATTTTATTTTCTGCGGTTCTACATATTAGATCGAATATAATGGAATGACGACTACACAATTGAAATGAAGAAATGATTTACATTTCAATATTATCTAATTGCAAATACTGATTTGTGAACCATATTTAAAACAGTGGTTCAGTCAAGTGTATTAGACAAGAGATTAAAGATCACACTAACACTTATTAAGCATTCTAAAATTAATATCAGCAGGACAAACTTAAACTTAAAACTTCTTAAACTTAAACTGACAACCTCGGCGAAAATATCACCATACTAAATATTAAATGGATTACTTATACTTGGCAGTCTTTATCTGCTTAATTTTGTTTTGTCCACTATTCACTTAAGTTAACCACACAGTCAGGGAAACTTATGCGAAAGAGAATCTTTCAGCACTCGTTTCCTATATATTAAGCCACCGTTATTGCGTCTTCCTGTGGTACTCCGGAGTAGCGTTACCGTAATCTTGCAAGTTGAAGAGCGTAGACCTGTTTGTCACCATGTATTTCAGGAACTCATGCATATGGCTGAGAAGAAGTTGCAAAGACTTCTCGTCCAACGAAGTGTAGGCTAACATTGGTCCCATTTTAGCAAAAAGCCTCAACAGATGAATGGACCCATAGATTTGAGACATCGGAGTATCGGGGTATTCGTGCAAAATCTCGCTGTACTGAGGTCTTTCAAACTTGTAGAGAAGTTGGGAGCCTAGAGTGACATTGAAATACTCTTTGATTCCCTCAGTAATGTCCACAAGTACCGACTCCTTAGCTTGATTGTGGGATTTGCTTGACTTCTTGAACGCAAGGAAGTTATCAACAATTTGAGCAACGGTCAGCTTAGCGGGTAGTATGGCCAACTTCTGCTGCCGAGTTATGACGTCCCAGTCATCAACGAGCCACACTTTCAGCTCCTCTGGTATTTTGATCTTCACTTCCACCTTGGCTAAATACTGCTCCTCCGATTCAATGGATACATCTAGCCGCCCTCTTTTCTTTCTGTAAACAAATACGAAGATTCTTTAAATACTTAGATTAAAATTAAATTAAGAATTTTATCTATGTTGACCAATGCAATTCTTTACATAATAGTAACACAATTTCTAAGTAAAAATTAGTAGCCTATTCATATACATAAATAAATCTGTTTCAACCGGGAAGTTATCACCACTCCGATTTGTAGTTCTTGTGTTTAGGTGGACAGGTATGCTTGTCCGCTTAATTTCATAAAAAGCAACCGTTTGAGGCTAGTCCTGGGGAAATGCAACACGTCTGTTAATGACTTCAGATAGAAATCCTGTTCTATTTGAACTTGCGAAAAGACATCACAATGACCACTTATGTTTGGGTGGACTGCATGCTCATTTACTACTTCGAACGAGGGTTGTTGCTGATGCAGGTTTTTGCAGTATCAGCGGATGCTGATGCTTTTTTCTGATTAATATCAGCGGATGCTGATGCTGATATTTTTAAATTACTTAAATAAAGCATATCCTAATTTTTAAATCAAAATAATGTGAATAGCGGGGCGACTGCTACTATACAATAACACTTTAAACCTCCTAACTTTCGCTTTACGGATCAATTTAAAATGTTTTAAAACGCAAAAAAAAATGAAGAAACATAATTAAAACTACTACCATGGACATCTGTAATCAACCCCAAATAAGATCAGTCCTACCTAGGGTCGACCACAGATGTGTTTCTACTCGTGAGGACTAAGCTAGAACGCCTCGAATAAGTATGTCTCCCTTATCACAACCTTCAGACCAGAACTTAGCAGTTCAGAACACTGCTGTTATAAGGCAGAAATAGGTGTGGAGGTGGTGCCGCCGGAGTCGAACCACAAAGGGTTCTACCACCTTTAATCTCTAATCCTTTGATCTCATCTGATCACTGGCACCAATGATATTATTAATATTATTGACGTTCAAAAATAATACTTGTAAGAATCTACTTTGAATAAAATATTTTTGATTTTGATTTTGAATGAACATTTATGTACATTCATTCAAAAATGAAGTCAATCTGAAATACTGTGCTCTTTAAGCATTATCAAAACGGGTATTGAAACAAGCCGTACTTAGGTTGGTCAGATCCCGAATCAGCTGGTGTATCCTTGCTCTGGGTCTTAGTTGCTTTCGCAGGCACCGGAGTGACCTCAACTTCTTTTTCTTTCTCCTTGCCTGAAAAAGGAATAAATTCAAATTTACATCAACTATGCCACACCACACAGCATATTTATGATTAAATAAGAAAATAAAAAATATTAATATTTAATAATCCCTTACCAAGTAATCTAGAAATGTTGATGTAATGAAAAGAAATAAGTCTTTCATAGGATTTTCAAATCATAGCACTTAGAAGTTATACATATACTAGATTTCACTTAATTAATACTTGTATCTGTTGCTTTACATACAATGACCCGGATGGCGCAATGGTTAACACGCCAGACAGCTAATCCGAGGGTCCTTGGTTTGATTCCCAGCAAGGTGGAAATTTGAATGATGAGTTTAAATTTCCGTTCCTGGTCTGGGTGTGTGTACTTGTCTTGTGTGTTGTTCATGGCACCCACGACACAAGGAATACTGGTGTGGGGCTATGAGTGTGAAGTTTAAACACAGCACAAGTAAGAAAAATAATTAAATAAATTTTTCTTACATGTGCTGTGTTTAAAAATGAACGACCTTAATAATGAGACAAAATTTTATATAAATATACAAATAATCTTTATTTGTAGAATATGGTGTATTTCATTGGTGTTCTAGTCAAGTAGTTTCGCTTATTCTACCATAAGTAGCATACAAATATCCAAAATCTGTACGATATAAATGGCTAGAATATAAATGTGAACGTACCTGCAGGTGTAGACGCCCTGGACTCCTCGCGTGCTGGTGTAGTGGAGGTGCTGGCTGACGCCTCCGACTTACGTCCCTTGGCTGGAGCTGATAGACAATGACATTGTTAAGCTATTTTTTAATAGGAGAAGGAAACATTCAAGATGTCCATCAGGGATGTTGTGGAGCTCCGCAATTGTAACTGAAACTATTATATCCGAGATAAACTAGTATATCTGAGATAAAAAAACCTATCCAAAAATGGTTTTCACCTGACCAAATCGACATAGTAACTGTGTACATTCCTTAATTGCGAATAAAGTACATCATTATATTTTTGTACTTTATTTTTCTTTTACTATTCCTTAAAAGTCATTTATCCGTAACTGAAACTATAGGATAAGCTGAAATTATTTCTTAAAGGGATCTGTAACAGGTATAATTTTTTTACATATTTATGGATATAACATCCCTAATGTCCATCAGGTTGTAGTATACACTTCAACTATCTATTGGGGGTTAATAAAAGTTGAATGTATTTCTTTATAGGTAATTGACTACTCAGATATCAATTAATTATTTTATAATATATGGTAGCAAATGAGTGATAGTAAGTGGGCACTTCCACCTGTGGAAATTTGTAATCAACTCCAGATAAGAACAGAGCCTTACTTGAGTAAGTAAGCTCAAGCTTGGTCACTAATGCAGCACCCCTGAAGACTAAGTTGGAACATCTCAAATAAGTATGTCTCCCTTACCACTCTTCAAGCCAGAACACAGTTTTTACAAAGCTGTTATTAGGTATAAATAGGTGTGATGGTGGTTGTGCCTGAGTGCAACCACAAAGGATATGGATATATACTTTTTTTATTATAATTTTTTTATTATAATAGTCAAAACATGTGCATAAATACCATTGAGATATATGTACTAATGTACTAGAGAAGACAATGTAAAGTACTGTTGTGCCTCACTCAGTTGGGCCCTTTGCACTCCAACTCACTCAGTCACTCGCTAGCTCGCTGTGGCTATTGACTCCTAGGACTTTTGAAGTTATTTAATTGAAAACATTATAAAATATGCTTGAACCTGCTGAGATACTGTAGAAATAATTAAAAAAATCGATAAAGTCACAAAAATAACTTTTCATCCGTAATTTACTGCATCTTTCATTATTTGAAAATTTATACAAAAAATGATTATTATCACGCACCATTTTGTTTTCATAGTCTATATGTGGATGACCTTATTGGGTATTGTAACAAATCTAGTGCTTCACTTACAGAGGATATGTTAGACAGTATTAGTATTGTTTCAGTAGCTTTAAGATATAATACTAAAAATGAAACACGATTTTTGTTTGAATTAGATTCTCTAGTATTTTAGTACATATATTAATGTTAAATACTTACTCTTTTTAGTCTTAGCAGGCTGTACAGCGTGGGCTCTTTGCACTTCCTTCTGGCGCTGCACGTTAGCTTCATTGTACTTCAGCACCCGGCTCTCCGGCACCCATTCATCCCAACTGTAAAATAGGTTGTATTTTTGTTTCATTACAATTGTTTCTTTTACAGACATGTAAAAAACAAACTGTGAATGAACGTTAAAGAGGTTATAAATAGTATCACATCTCGTCGAAGGTCCAGCAACCTTTATTTATTATATAGATTTAGGTCAATTTTAGTAGTAAACTAGCCGATACCCACGGTTTTACCTGTGGTTAAAAATTAAAAAGAAAATTATATTTAAACAACTGAAATCTCTCACGAGGAGGCTGGCATGCACGTGGAGCATGTGCTAATAATTTTTCAAAAATTAATGTTACACCTTAGTTCTTCAACTATCTTCCAGTGAAATTCCCGTCGAATTGGTCCAGCCGTTTAGAAGATTACCTCAGCCAAACAGACAGACAAAAATATTTATAATTGCATTTTTGTTATAAGTATCATGTATACTTTCATATGCATTGAGTAAAAAGTTGTTATTTTGAAATCACAAACAGGCACTTCAATTAAATTTACTTGTATAGTTATAGATTTTGACGTGCGACCCTCGAGGTGCTGAACTATTATAGGTATCTGTTTCCATGGCACTAAAGAACTAAAACCAAGGGTGAATCAAGTGGCCACAGCATACATATTTCTTTTCTTCAATACAAATTTCTTGTATAGTTATATAGAAAATAACAAGGATATCTTACTTTTTATTCCATCCCGCGTAATGTATCAAGTAGCGGACATGTTTATCTTTTGTTACGGAACTCTTCAGACATTTCGCCTCGTAAATTAGGGGCCCGTGAAAACAAAGCACTTTTTCACCTGAAATACAGTACAATCTCACTCAATAAACGAACCTTTATAAAAACATCGGTATTTATAATTCAAGAATTTACCTTCCGTGAACTTCAGTTTCGGAGCCATAGCTGTGGAAGAAAATCACGCAAACATAAACAATTTGATCAACATCAACACAAATGGTAATAACGATTGATTCGATATTGTGGGAAATGAGTTTTTTTAATAGAACAGATAAATAACTTTTAAATGGAATAGATATTTGGTCTTACTCTAAGATTTTATTAATTTTACTTTTTTACAGATTGGGATTCGATCTCGACGATCTCTTCGATGACAGATGCCTGTTTGTTTTTTTTTAATACGTTTGCAAAGTATAATACTGTTGTTATGCCAGGCTTGGATTCACTCTTTTCGGCCTAAAATATTACAACGTTTCTAATAAACGTAATCTTACTTTTGAAAATTATAGAGCAGAATTAAATTGAATGAAATTTTTAAATTATAAAGCAGAATTGTAGGAAGAAAACTTATAAATTTCAAATTAATTAAACTTGGCATTCAATTTCATTTTTAATTAGACGTTTTGATAAACTACTTCAAAAGGCAATAGGTTCGGTTTCTGTACCCCTATTACGAGTTTAATACGTTTACAGACTCCGTGTTCTCCAAAGGAACGCTATCCTTTGAGCGCGTTGCCCCATCAGTGTAGCAGCAGTGGTACTTACGAAACCAATTCCGCCCGATTGGGATTGGAATTGGATCGACACTAGCGCCACTAGAGTTAAATTTGGGTAGATATTGGTGAACTAAATTTACTAAACACGTCACGTAAACTTTTATTTAACCGTTTATTAAGACATTTTATCATATCTTCACTCCATATAATGGAGAGTAACGAGGCCATTAATAGCCAATCCAATGCCAATCTTTGGCAGATTGCCAATGTATTGGGATTGGAATTGATATTGGTGTCGTAAGTAGCCCTACAGGCTCTACTGGGGCGAGGGCTACTCTCACCGCAACGCACCGTCATATTACGACGATACGCGACCACACAACGATGTCCTTCCCGGGGCCGCTAGATGGACAGTTAGAGCTCCCGCTCTAGCCGCTCGCAACCCCATAAGCCTCCTTTTAGTCGCCTCTTACGACAGTTAGGGAATACCGTAGCCCTATCCTGAACTACAGAGACAATAATGTCAGCCGTTTAAACTAATATTGGTTCGGCATATCAACAACATTCGGCATGTCAAAAGAATAAAATCGGAACATTTCAATTAAGACTTAAGATATGTGCTATCAAAGAGATTAAACCATAATGTTTAAGGTATTTTATCGAACACATTGATTGGATTGTCACAGATAGGCTTAGACATAAAAAAGAAGACTACGCCTTTCAAAATATTTCAATGATTGATTCATTGAATTAAGCTTAATTTTCACTGGTTCGAATGATTAATTCTGTAGAAAAAACAATCATTGTGAATCTGATTTTTATGTGATGACGAATTACATGTGCCCATTTAACTGTAAATGATGGCTTTTCCAGGATTTACTACATATTATAACAATGTAATTATTATGTAAAGCAACATTTAGATCGTGTAATTATTTCCTCGTTTCCAAATAACAAGATCCGGCAGTGGCATTTAAAATTTTGAATGTTAATTTATGCCAATATTAATACTAGATCGGAACCGGTTTGGGCGTGGTGAATGTTTTGTATCGGTACATAATAATATAAGGTCAAAGTTTGAATCCAAAAGATGTAACAAATAAACATAATTCACTCATAGCTCCCACACTAGAATATTCTCCTCTGTCATGGATGCCATTAACACAAAAGAAATACACAAACACCTTTTTATTTTGGAAGAAAAAACACAAATACCTAAGCAGAAGAGAAATCTTAATTGATCATTCAGAGTTTTAGATATTTTTGTTGCGGGGATTGAACCTGGGAACCCACCGTCTTTCGGAACGGTTATGGTAATCATCTCGCCACGCGGGTGGCCTTACGTCTTAGTATCCATTTTATTTATTGAAATAATAAATAAATAATGTGCCTATATTAAAACGAGAGCATACTTAGTCTCTGTTAGAGTCACTTCCTTCTTTTCGAACCAGAACACAACAGCGTCTAAAACTGTTGTCATACAGTACAGAAATAAGGTGTGGCAGTCGTGCCTCCAGTCAAACCATAAGTTATTAAAAAAGATATCCGAATTTAAGTCCATGGTAGTAGTTACTTATTGTTATTAACTTAACAAGTTATTTTACGCAACCAGCAACATTTCTACTGTGGTCTAACACCGGTTGCGTCACACACACGCCCACTTCTGTATATGTGTTACAAAAATAATTTTATTTCTAGTGAACAAGGTTTGAAATCGATTGAGTATGTTCAATAGAATTTAAAAACAACTGTTACATCATGCTACTAATGTTCGCGCCTGGATATTTTTGCTGAATTTATTTTAGAATAAGCTTTTAGTAGTTATCTACAGTATGTTCTGTTGTAGGACATACTGCCGGTACGTAGGTAAATTAAACTTAATAAAATCTATAGGAAGACAAGGAACTAAGTTCCTCAGTGATGATTATCAAAAGCAGGCACTATTAATTGACATGCACAAGAAAAATACGAGATGCAAAGGCCAAGGAAAACTCTATGTAGAGCTTATTACGTTAAGAAGATAAATAAAACGACTTTTTACCTTTTACATTACCTAAATCAGAACCGATTTTCGTAATAAAGCAATAATCCAATATGTTAAACGCACTTTCTCATTTATTGGGAAGGTTTTTGATGATGAAAGGCAGTAACGTTAATTTCATTCACTAAACAAAGAGTCTGTTCGCTTATTTTTTAGCTATTAAGTACCTACTATATACTCTAGCTTCCTTCAACAAACAAATACACAAGTTTGTTCTTTTATCATATATTTCTAGTTATTCCAGTTGATAAGCGCGATACACGTAACGCTATTATTTTTTGGTGTCTCGACCGAGTGTAGCCTTGAGTGAGCGGCCAGTGTCGTGCTGTAGCGTCAGCTGAGCGCGCGAGGTTCTCTGTTTGTGTATTTTAACCAACAAAATGTCTCAACAAGGCCCCGCGTTCGACGTGAATGCCATGACCCTCACACGATGGGTCCTGGCACAGCAACGAATGGCCCCAGCTGCCACTGGAGACCTAACACAACTGTTGAACTCAATCCAAACAGCCGTGAAAGCTATACAATCCGCCGTGAGGAAAGCCGGCATCGCTAAACTGTTAGTATTTTGTTTTTTATTATTTTCAATAACTCTTGTATTTTAATTTACATGTAACTGATTTTAAATTTATATAGACGTTATTTTTACCCGTCTGTCAAGAGAGGGTTACGTTTTTTACCTTACCGTCTCTAGCAATCAGTCATTTTCCTTGATTTTTATTGAATTTGCGTATCTCACGTTTATGATCTCTTTTTAAAACAAAATGTAGGTTCCTACTTAACTTCCTGTTTAATAAATGACATACTATGGCCTTAAAGCATTAATAGTGAGAATGTTATACTTAACTAAGCAAATAAAGATTATGATCAAGTATGATGATTAATTAATACGTAGGTATAAAACAGTATTTACATACTGAACAACGTGAACTTTGTGACTGCACGTTACTGCACGTAGTGCATATAGATTATCTTCATACAAATACAGGTAGGTATCACGAATAACTACCTACGCTTGGTATACAAGAAATATTCTACAGGGAAACTCGAGTGTAACAAGTTATCAATATTGCATTCACTTACCTATGAACATTGAGCCAATCTTTGGAGCCAATATACTAAATATCTTGTAAGTACGTAGTTGATTAGTTTTGCAATTAAGTAAATAAATAATACATAAGTACATAGGTACCTCGTAAGAAGTTATTAATTTAAATAAACTCATTTTTTTTAACTTCAAACAATACATTAGTCCTTAAACTTAAACGAATGAATGAATGATTTTTTAAAAACATGATGATTAAACTTAGGAACACGGCTGGGAGATATTTAAAAAAATCTGAATAAAGTATGCAAAATCTAGTGTAAGCGCGAGTTGCTTTAATTCGTCTGTTTACAGCACACAAACAGTAATAAAAGTTTTAAGAGATTTCTTCCTTTTCACAAATAATTTCTTTTAGCCATGGAATCTCAGGAGAAACGAACGTGCAAGGCGAAGAAGTGAAGAAGCTGGACGTACTCTCCAATGACCTGTTCATCAATATGCTGAAGTCCTCATTCACCACATGTCTTCTTGTCTCCGAAGAGAACCCTACAGTTATACAGGTAGATTGAAAATTTTGTTGAACATGTTGAAGACCAGTAGGTACCTATTTGATATGACTCTACAATTTAAATGTTCATCCATAAATAAACTTAATAAACGCCATCTTAACTTCTAGGACATAATTTTATGCACTGTATTTTTACGATTTCATAGAAACGCATTTTTATATTTGAAAAGTGAATAAATGTTGGTCATTTTATTTATACGAAAATCGAAGAATTTTTTTTAGCAAATTATTACATTCGCTAATTAACTACTGATTACGTAGAATCTCTAATCACCTTAGAAATACATTATAAATACCTCGGTATGACAAAACATTAACTTGTATTGATCCGGTCACTGTTATCACTTTTTATCGTACAAGTCACCGTGAGGTTACCAAACAATCTCTATTTATAAAAAATGCTTGATAACTGTGTCTTTGCATTGATTTCGGTTAAAGTGTAAACAAGTAACGAAATATTTTCATTAGATACGTAGGTAGGTACTTATATTCATATCAAATTTTACTTTCTGTATTTTTGGTTGAGATAGGTACCTACCTATCAGTCGAAACATTATAGATAGGTAATTAGCATGTCCCAAGCATGCAAGTAATCAATGTAAACATATCTTTTAATAAACAAAACATACGCAAGTGTTAGATCTTCACCGTAGGACTGAAACTCATAAAATTATGCTATCACTGTTTTTGAGCAATAATTAGGTATCCCTCAGAAAATTGAGAGCTTTATCGACATCATACACGATGTCGAGAAGACACTATTTATTGTCTCTTGGATTTAATCCCTTAATCGCTTCCTTTAACATGAATGGATGGAGAATAATAGTTACCTATTATAGAACGATATTGATATTTTTTTTATTTGGTAAAAAATACTCCTGTTGAATTGCAGGTAGAGACAGAACGGCGCGGCAAATATGTGGTATGTTTCGACCCCTTGGACGGCTCCTCAAATATAGACTGCCTTGTCTCCGTTGGATCCATCTTTTCCATTTACAAGTAAGATAATTGCAAGAAACTATTGAGCAATATGAAATTACTTGTCAAATAATGCGAATCTCTTTAGCTCTACAACCTAGAACCTATTCTATAAGTATATTCCTTTTATTCATCATCCCATCCAAATCCAATTAGTTTACTTTCGAATATAGCGTTTTTTTGAAAACATTATAAAAACGGCTTAAAAATAATTATTTGATCAGAAAAACCACAGACGGCGAACCAAATGAATCAGATGCATTACGACCCGGCAAAGAGCTGGTGGCGGCCGGCTACGCGCTGTACGGCTCCGCCACCATGATGGTGCTGGCCATCGGCCAGGGCAAGGGCGTCAATGGGTTCATGTACGACCCCTCCATCGGGGAGTTCATCCTCACTGACCCTAACATGAGGATACCGGAGAAGGGCAAGATCTACTCGATTAATGAAGGTGAATTATCTTTGTTGATGACACTTATAGTATACTAGCTGACCCCGCAGATTCACCTGTGTTTAAAAAGTAAAAAAGAATGCATATTTGAACATAAATGTCATCCCGCTCTCCCGCGACAACGCGCGCATGCACGTAGAGCGCGCGCTTATGTTTTTTTCAAATATTAAAGTATGTTACGCCTTAGATCTTCAGCAATCTTCCAGTGAAAGTCCCATTAAAATCGGTCCAGCCGTTTAGAAGATTAGCTTAACCAAACAGACAGACAAACAAAAAAATTAAATTGCATTTTCGTTATAGGTATCGTGTATACTTTCATAATTACATTTACCTACAATAATACTTCCATTTTTAATATTCGTCAATCTGTAGTATATATAAATCACAACATTGTAACAACTTATGATAATATCTTATCATATCTAAAACTTAGATCTAATTTATATTAGGCATATGACAAAGTTGAAAAAATAGATTTTGTTGTCATGACTGTTAAATTATTTTAGTTCGGTTTGGATGAGTTTTAATTTCGGAAATATTTTTTTTATTTTTTAGTCTCACTTTTACTTATAGAATACAAGAACAATGTCTCTACTCCCTTATGTAATAGAACAAAGAAGTGCAGTGTCAATGGACTCTTCCCTTTATAAATAGCGTAGAATTACTCATTAGTCTTAAATTAGGGTAGATTTTTATTATTATAAATTATCTTTCAGTTGTATATAAACAAAAAAAGTCTCACTTTTATGGAGTTCTGGCGCATACTCCACCCTTCTGCGCCAATAAAAAATAGTCAACTAACGGTAGGTTTCAATAACTTACTATATCCGTAACTGTAGCGCGATTCTGTAACTCGCTATGATCATAACGACTCGGGGACGGTATCGTTATCATAACGAATTTCTCGAT
>DWPV01002193.1:0-17899 GCA_018251915.1 Urbanus proteus proteus
GAGGATTTGCATTTAATCTTTAATTATTTAATCGCTGGTTAATTTTACCGATGATTGAATTAATTTATGGAGTGTTCTTAGCATCAATACTTGTTTAGTAGTTACACTGGCTTTTGCTTGCGGCTCCGCACGCGTAAATTACCTATAAAATCCGTTGCGTAGTTTTAAAGATCTAAGCATACATAGGGACAGACAGCGGAAAACGACGTTGTTTTATACTATGTTAAAATTAATAAGATTGAGATTATGTGTCGATTCTTATACTATTTTAAAAGAAATTAACTATTTTTTATCAAAACTGTAGAGCTCATACCACCAATTAATAAACATATGTAATGAAATTGACTTCGTTTATTTTTTATTGAGTGGAACCGTAGCTAAAAAAATATATCAAAATAAATCTAATAATAATCGTCTAATTAAACTACTCAACAGCTATTCAAGTGTTTAAATCACATTAAGTAGACTTAATGCCATCCTCTAATAGAAAAAAAACACCGCAAAAGTTATTCATAAATAACGGGAAAGTAAAATTAAAAGTGCACTATCATGCATGCTATATCACAGAACCTTAAATACAGTTAGATAGACGACAGCTCCATCAAATATGACATTACACCGCACTTTCTTAATTTACCGTAACACGTAACTGCTAATATAAATAAGAGAAGTGTGAAAAGTCCGTTTGACGACTACTTAGACGCTAAAATAAACGCTGCATGCAAATAAACAAACAAACTTCTGGTATTATATTAATCAGTTGTATTGACTCTGTAAAATCACAGTACAAGGAATATTTTTGGTTTCTTTATGTAGTGAAGTTGTTGTTATAACTAAATAGAGTGTAATACGATTATATACCGGAACAGATGTTTCTCAAAATAATACGATCCATAATTGAATTCGGTTAGTTTTCAAATTGTCATACGTTACATATGTTTGGTGCGTCGTTTTGTTTTAAAATAGTGGGTAGAGCTTGTAGAGACAAAGTTGGGAACTCCTTTTGAAGATCAATATCTGCTATATGGGTTCTACTTGATCTTTATATCATTTCTTAGATCATTGCGTTGATATTAACGCATCGACTTTAAAAAGACTTTTACCTGTATTGACTATGAATTTTCGACTGTTAGGTTGACTACCCATAATTCTGACCAATATTCTAAACCATCAATAAAACACTCATTCACAACAGAAATAAAAGTATTTTCATCTTTTGGAACGATATTTGACATTACAAACGCAAAACGCACATCACGAAAGCGTACCTTAACCGCCCATATCATGACTTCATAACAGAACGTCAAAGATCCCGATCACAAACATTACAGTAGCCGTCAGTCAGTCTCATTAGCCTCATGCAACATGTGACATGATTTACGCAACATGTAGCTACAAATACAAATTAGCTATTTAGTGCTATCTGCGAACTTGCTTCGAGCGATGGACACACAGTATTTATAATTAGAGATCCGAAAACGACTGGATGTGACATCGAAGTGATTCCTCACTTCCTGCAGTAACGTTTTGCGATAATATATAATGCTTTCTGTTTTAATAATTTCACGCTAAAATTCTTTTCTGTTTCGTGAATGATATGGGCACCCAGACCTGAAACAAATCTTAAATTCATCATTCAGATATGTGATATAACCAGGCAATCCGGGCATCGAGCTGGAAATCCATTGCATATCAGACCAGTATGGTGCACTTGGGCACGTGGGTCGTCGTTTACATATGCACAGATACTGACTACCCTTATAAAGATCCGATTAAGGGCTTTTAATGGCTAATGAATAAAAGCATTAGGAACTCGTGAGATATAGCTGTTATCATAGATAAATATCGACCACTCACAAGGTTCTAAATTTAAAACTCACCCACACAAAAAGACGGATTTTATATCTTTTCCAAGTCCATGTAAATAATTATTAATGTATTTTTTATTATAAGAGATTCAGATAAATAAAGCAACAAAATTAAACAAAAAAGGAATCGGAGATCATACGAGCTTGCTCTAATTTACACATGAAAGGACATTTAACGCTACTGATTCGAGCCGTATGAAATTGTATCCCTAGCAACGAAAACCGCAGAGCATCAGATCATCTCGTGATACATGTCCTTGTTCAAAATTATTTTTTGTTTCTTGTATAATTTGTTTTATTTCCAAAAAATTGGTATTAAATATTTTAAATTCTTTATCGCATATTACAATTAGGGTAAAGAAGCAAGTTTAAGAAAGTAGGTCACTCATCACTATCGACTCAGTCCATATTTTTGTAGGTAGGTTTAGTAGCGAAGATTGAAGAATTATGTGATCCATCTGCAGGTAAATGGTATTTAATTGACATCAATGACCAAGCTCATGATTAAATTTGTCCGCAAGTACGTTCGGTGGCGCTGAAGTTGAACTACAAAAGGTTCTCCTTCTTGTCTCATTACTTAACTCATACTACGCTCAAATTATTTCCAAAAGTCCGCTGTCCGTATCGATTCTAGTCATTCTAATTCAACAATTATTTCACTTTCTCCGATGAGACTCCGTCTCCTGCCGCGGCTTCTCATTCGTCAACCGTTAGACAGGTGGCCCATAGATTATCTGTTAAACTCCATTAGTATTTAATTCGATACATTTGGCCTACCGGTTAACTGTTATACAATTTGTATGTAACATCCAACATTTCTGCATACGAAAGCAGCGAAAAGGTTAAAGACATTTGCAACACATTAAGTAAGATATTTAGAAACATTTTAAGTTATTAATGAACTTTAATTAGGTGGCATGTTGAATATTTTAGAACATTATTGGCAATTGTGGATATTTTGAATATTTTAGATGTTGTCAGGATCAAAATGATGTGTATCTTTACCGGTAGATCTTTCTTTGAATCGCGTCAATCCAGTTGTTGTGAAGTTTAGTTGTATTTTTTTTTATTAAATTAAAAAAAAAAAACTATAAATAAGACCGAGAGTACTGTTAAACATTATTGAGAAATTCTTAGTAAAATTTTACTTACTTAAATTAATTTAACATCTATTGCGTTTGCACAAACGTGGTTTATGTAGAAATGTTTAAATCTGAAAATTAAAAAATCTTTTTCGATCTCGATTGACTTAGCGTACAATTCGAAAGCAATTGATTTTATGACACTACCAATATAAGTTACATTTGTACCACACTACGCGCTTGGTCTCAACTAGTTTTAATTCAGAGATAAAAGCTTCAATTTCAGTATTTGTACAGATAACATGTCTAAATCATTCGGTAGTTTTGTAACAGAGGGTCAAGCACCGCATTATTGAGTCGTAATGGCTCACAAAATCTTGAATTAGATCTAACTCTTGTAAATTGAACTGATATGATCAGTCTGTACTTCGGGTTTGGTGTTAGCAGTCAGCTGTCTCATGTCTAAGTTAGGCTTTATCTCGATGATCCGTATCTCGTAATCGACAACCGGCACGTCGCGTCAATAGAAATGACTCAAGATAAACGCGATTCGCTTAGCTAGTTCGATGAATTAGTTTCCAGGTTCTAAAAATAAAATTCATAACTCTAACTATAAACAAAGGAGTGTGGTAACTGTAAGGCGTTTTCTTGTCACGCAAGACCACTTTAATGTTTTAACCACTTTAATGTTTCTTTGAATGCGTGAATTGGATTGCTACGCGTCATTTCACGTCTCGCCTTTGTATCGCTGGTCCTTTCCTGTCTACATGATAGGAAAACTATATATGAAACGATAAGACGTAAAAAACACGTATGTAGGTTTACACTAAACCGCATGATAGGAAAGTACCCTTTTTACCAAATATTTTTATAGATTAAATAAAGTGATATGTTCTGGCCAACAAACATCTCCGGTTAAACAGAATTCTACTCAATCTCTACCCAATGTCTACATAAATTTCATCTCAAAATTGCGAATATTTCTTAAGCTCTCTAGCATAAGCGTTTCTCAAAAAGCTATTTATAAAATAATATATTAAGTCAGAATTACAATTAAATTAACTAACCTAACCTAACCTTTATTTCTCTTTAATTTTATTTAGAATCCTCAAGAAATGTGGAATTCATACTTTTATTATTACATTTTATCGTATACTAGTAGAGTAATCCAATGTACTACACCTATAAAAATGAATTCCATACGGGCCGTGGAGTAATAAGCCCGTATGAAGTTCACTTTTAACTGTAGGGTTAAGATAGTCACAAGGACAAGTTGTGGTCAGAGCGGTATAGAACCTGCAACTATACGCCACGTCTAACTACACGCTAGACTGTGCATTTTAGATTAGAATAATTCGCTTCATCGGTTCAATCTTCAGGATCGCCTTTTAGAATTATTAACAACGTACTTACTAACTAAATTTATTATTATATTAAAACTTCTTGTAATTTAAAACCTATTAATTTTTAGTATTTTATTAAAAGTCGCTCTGCTTTATTTCTAATTATATCGCATAATTTATATTAAGATTCTTGTGATGTTTGAAAATATTGGATTTCGTTTTCTTCTGTACCTTTAACAGATAATAATCTTTCATAGCTAAGATTTGCGGTTGCACGTTACAATGTAGTCTTTACTCATCTGTATGTAGATCTTTTAATATACATACATATGTAAAGTAAATTAAGTTAGGTGAGTGCATGATATCGTGAATTCGTGAGTATCTAGTATCCACAATTCTTTTATTCATTCTACTCGTAAATATGATATACACTTTGTTTTTTTTTTATAATATTAAAGTAGAAAACGAACTTACAGATTTAAAACGCTATTCCTACGAAAATCCTCCGCTTTTTTCCCTAGTTGCCCCAATTTCTACCAGCCATTTTAGATTTTTAGATTACCAAACTCTACATTCATGGTTTAATAAATATTTAGCTACTAAAACCCACGAAAGTAGGGAAACCCACAAACCCATATACCTACCAGTCAATCGATTACCGATCGGATTGTGTAGAAGCTTCGACCGTTCGACGAATCGATAAAACGATGATCGACGAATGAATATTTAACTATTGTCGATCGATTATTGAAATTACCTTTAGTAGATCGCTATTTTAGACAGTAGTATTTGAAAGCATTCTTAGGTGCTATTGGCCACTAACTGCTTTATTCAGTTGGGGAAAGATGTTAACAATTAGTGTGAAACTGACCATCGATTCTACTATCGATCAACGATCAATCGATTGTTGTGTGGGCACATTACTAATATATTAAGTGTTCTTAAAATGATCTACTCATTATTATTTTATTATCAAATAGGTATCACTAAAACATTTATAAGAATATTAAGAATATTATAAAACTATGGCATTCTTTCCTATCATCTACTAATAACATTTATTAACATCACAAAGACAACCAAGACACGACTAAACAGTATGTAGGTATTTAAACCGAAAGTTGCTGATCTATCAGATTAGAGACGAAATAAAAGCTTATTTTTATCACCTCTCAATAATCCTATCAAACAAAAGAGCAAAAAATAGAGAACTAAAGGGGATAAAAATGGATTATTTCTGGTTGTAATAAGATGTCAAGAGGTATCAGACTATCAGTAAGCATTGCATTAGGTAATCGTTTTACGGGTAGTCATGCGTGAAGATCCGTCCGGTCGCACAAACGCGAGCAATTAGACGACACCAGTAATCGGCTAATCGTTTAATCTAACGTGAGAGATGAAAGTGACCGATAGGACGCGGTATCGCCCATCAAGAACACGACGATGCGAGTATCGTACATGTCAAACTCCTGTCACTGACGTTCGCTTTGCTGCCATCATTCCTCGCATATCTGTCCGAGAAAAAGTAGCGACAAATTAAAACGATAACAAGTTCGGAACCGCGCTAACTTTATCGCCAACATCTTGTTTATAGCGTGTTGCGAAGGAAATATACATCAATAAAGCAAAAAACAACGTCTATTAATATCGTTCTGCGGTTTGATGCTGTTTTATTGCAGCTTTTAATGTATCAGAAATAACTCAAATTAATAAAGAATGATCGCGATGCACGCTCATTTTACAGAATAAGAAAAAATGTGCATTCGTGCGTAGTTAATGAATTCAATTTTATTTTTTGTTATATCTTTACATCGATGTCTGTCAATCTGAGGTTTTTATAAAGTACAACAAATGAAGGAGATCAAATATTGGTACAATGGCTTTATAAGCGAAGTTATCGTTTATCTTTCCTTGTCGATATCGCGGTGAGCTCCGAGACATAACAATTCGATGAATCCTGAATGATTAAATCTAAATGCTTTCACTCACCAATCAACGTTGATTCATTACATTCTATAATTGACACTAAATTTGCGATTACCGGAAAAGGTCGGACGTTCTTGACCTTTTTTATTGAATTAACGCCAGAGTTTGTACAATAAATTTCTTCATTCGCTTTCTTTATTACGGTAACTCTGAAATTTATTATCATTGTGAGGTGATTAGTCACAATACATTACGAGTCTACATTCTCTATTTATACAATAGAATAATTTAAATACACCTAACTTTAAGAGAAATGCCCTTTTATGGAACCTTTCTACTTAACATGGCTCCATCTCTCTTGCGCCTTTTAATCACAAAATATTTTTCATCGTGAAAGTAGTCATCATAACAATCGTTTCAGTTATTGTGAATATCATCCCCAACTACATTAAATACTCTTTTTATCTACGTAGTATCAATACAATTCTGGATTTTTACAAAAATCTAAGTAAAGTAATATCTACTAATTCCTTTCGTTAATTTCTATTGCCTAAAGTGGCAGCTCGAACAGTCGAAGCGTCTCGGTCAATTCTCGCCTCGAGCCAGCAATATACCCGTTCTCAAGGGCAATATTTTATTGAAAATTTATTGCGATCGTTTAGAAAACGGCGAATGTGAGCGAATTTTAAACAAAAGAATGAAATCTCCGCCCACGCGCCCTCTCATCAATTGTAGCGGCGAAGAATGGCTGGCGCCACTAATACGTTTAAGGTAAGTGTTGGATTTACCGGCTATCTATCTACGATAGCTGATAGACTAGTTTCTGATATAATATGAGTGCAGAACAAATAAGCGAGCAATTGTTGTGAATTGTGTTATCAATGCTCACCAATTACCTACTTGAAACCTTTGTCTGCTGGACTGAGGACTCTGTTAGTATGAAAGAGGCTCATACCATAGTTTAATGTAAAATATTTTTACATAGAAATTTTAGAAAAGTATAGGTATAAATCCTCTCAGTCATGTACAATTTCTGTCAAGGTTTTCCTCCATTGTATAGGCAAATTTATTTGCTATCCTGAAACATTAGCATAGGAAGTCTAAAATCTTGTACAAATATGTGAAATTGATTGAGCTGACTGAAAAAATAGATACAAAAAAGTTTAGTCTGTTTCTATGATAATCTTGGCAATGATTTAATCAATGTATCCTTATCTTACTAATTTACGTACGATAGTCGAGTTACGTACGAATAAGACTTTACTGGGTGTATAGAGCATTTTTAGAAGTATTCATTATTAGAATTCTGTATACACATCAAAGTCATGGTTTGCGAAAACGGTACCGGCGAAATAGCATACCGAATAAATTATTTCCGAACTTGCTCTTGAACTTGTCTTTAACATGTCAGGTAGCGAGGTATGTTGGTTGTTTCCGCTCGGATGATTTAATAGCGTCAACGTTCTAATCGCATTACTGTTGTTGTATCACTTTTATTGCGAAATTTCTCCAAGTTACAGCCAATTTGCACCTGTCGCTAGCTTTCACAAGTATCTGTGAACTTGTAACGTCACATTCTGTTTGTATCGGGACGTTATCGAGTGATCGGATGGGTGTGGGTGCTCCTCAAACTCTCTCCATTGACCAAGCCATTCCTCGACAACACCACGGCTTGTCGACTCCAGTCAATGTTGCTTGACGCAAACTAGATCTTATTGGTCTAATGTGTTAAGGAAATGTAGCTATCGGTAATAAATAATACAAATAGCGTGTATGATTTATAGTGGAAAATATTTGTTTGTATGAATATAATTTTAGAAATTATACAGTTCTCTCACTAAACATTTGCTGGTTTAATGAAATGAATAGAGTATTTTCTAATTATAAACCGGCCATGTTTCCCGGTTAATCAGTCTGATACTGATAGAAATTCGGGTTTAAGTTTATAACTTAATGTTAAAAAAATACTCTAATATATATATAAAATACAACAATATGTTCCAAGTTTCATTTTGAGACAGTAATAGAATTTCCCTTATATGCAATTTACATGACGAGGTGAAAACATGCCTCTGCAAGGTTCAAAGTCAATTGTCTATCTCGTAAATGTTCACACCAATATTGGTCGTATATAAGGTGCTAATAAAAATATTTTGTTCTTGACTTTTTATAAAAGAGTTGGGTGCATGTATTTATTAACCAAAGCAAGTGTTTAAGTAAGTGAGCGTTGTGAGAATACAAATTGAGATACTATTTAAGAAATATGCTAATAATAATAATAATGGTGTACATACATTCTTGGAACATATATGAAGTTAGATTTTTATAATTTAAGATGTCTACAATAAGGTTATCTGATATTTTCCATCTCTTAAAGGAAGTAGGTACCTATCTACTTATGTAGATGTACAATATTTATGAATATTTATGGAATTGTGAAAAAATATAATTTAGTGAAATGTGGACTTAACTCTAATAATCTTGAAGAAATTTAGATACGTTTTGGGATAAAATAAAATTTCCGGGTAATGCTTCAATATACAGATTTATTATATAAAATAATAGATATCTAGTATAACATACTTTTATCCTTATCGATGATAAGTTATCATATTTACAATTATTGTCTTCTAGAATATTGTCTTTACTCTAATGCGAGGTTCGTTCTAAATAAACTTACAAAAGTATTTGTAATATTTACAACAACAGTTACAACTATTTACAATATTTCATTCATTCACACTTAACAAAAAGACATCGATTGTCAAACTCTCAAAAATACTTTTGTGTATATGTTTTATTGTCTTTAACAATTTTCACGTTGAGATAAATTTATCAAAATAAAAAAAAAACAAACTCAAATATAAATGTAAAAAAAACAATCTCCTTTACAAATTATTTACATATTATCGATGACTTAAATGCAAAAGGCATTTTAGAAGTGCGTTTACATAAAAGCCTAATTCGCAATCGCTTGAATTAATACGAAAAGCTGCGATTGTTCTATGTATAAAAATCGGCTTCTCTATAAACGCACCCTATAATCGCATAAAATTATTTCGTCAAGATTCGAATAATACATGAGATGAATCACATTTGCCCAACTCGGGGCCTTAAATTAATATAAAATCTATCGCAGTCTATGATTTAATTAAAACGAGTATTACGTTACAATAAATTAAGAGTTTAAATACTAAGCGATGGCCGTTTCTTCCGCACACTCTTGCTGTTTTTGCCGAATATCGTGCCTATTACCTGTTAAACAAATAAAAAGAAAACATTAAAAACTAATTTTAAAAACTTATGATATTTATAAACATAAAATAATTAATTAAAGAAATCAATTATTCCGAAATATTATCATGTGCCTAAACAAACAAACACGCAACAAGAAGAAGAGCAAAGGGCGTAATTGGAAATTGAAAGGGTAATCGAATCAAAAAAATCAAACTAATAGTAATTGATCGTCTTCTTCAAAATAACTTTTTAATACAATACATACAATACAAACCAAAAAAACAAAAATACAAGAAAATTGGTTGACAAACAAAATAACATTCGTTTAGGTTCGACTCGGTAACCACAACTACCTTATTGGGTGTTTAACCTGTTTTGCTAAAAAGATATTATACCTTAGAGACGGAGTAGGCAGCGAGTTTCCTCCTCGGCGCGGGCAGCAGCAAGGCGAGCGCGCGCGCCTCCCGCAGCAGCGCGTGGAAGGCGAGCGCTGCGCCCGCGCACGACTCCGCCGCCGACACCTCGTAGAACTGGCACCCGAAACGCAATGACAGCTCCTGTCCCTCTTCGGCTTTGACCACTCTGTCGTTTAAAAATGAAGTTTAGTCATATATAAACAGACAAGACAGAAGATTTTATTTATTTTTATTATGTTTGTATTTGAACGAATGCACGCATATTTTGATAAAATTTTACAAAGTTAAATCAAAATATTCAAATATCAATGGAAATTTTACATATAATAAAAGACTAGGTCACGAAACCTATCATGATTGGAATGTTGAAACATACTGCTTGCAAACAATCAACAAAGCTATGATTATAAACCAGCAATACCAGCAATCAACAATATTGCCAGTTGACATAATTGAGTTATTCCTTTTAATTTTACGATGTTACTACAAATTTTCATTACTTAGCGGTCTATTTCATAGGTATTACCTACAAGGTATAATATATAGGAAAGTGGCAATACCTAGCGTGTTCTAAGTCCCTCTTGTTCCCAAGTAATGTGACGGCAGCACACCCAGGGAGCCTGGTCCTCTCCAGAAGCGCCAACAACTCAGCCGCAGCCAGGAAGGAACGGCGATCACAAACGGAATACACCACTGCGAACGCGTCGCCCCATCGAAGGTGTTCCGCCAAGCAACCACGTTTCTAAAACATTTTCTAAATTAAGCCTTCGTACTAAACAATGAACTATAAACCAGTTTACGACTAGATATTTACCGCACAACCACATGTGTCTAAAACTTCGACTTCCGACGTAACGCCATCAAACGCCACCCGATGTTGATACAAGAAATCTGAAATAGAAGGTCCTTGTTAGCTTGTTGATTATAAATATGATGTACAAAAAAAATTGAAAAAGCACATAAAATATGTAGTTGTCTCAATCATATTAACTCAGTGAAATAAGAAGATATAGTGAAGAAAAAGTTGAGGGCATGATATGAGCATATCATGTCTTCAACTTTTTACTGCATAGTCTTTTGGAATTAAAAACTAACTCGATCAGGTTTTTTTTGTGATTAACAAATACTGAAATAGTTTTGTGCTGAATATTTTAAAATGAAAACACGACCTTTTGTAAGGCTAACGATGAAGCTCTAGCTTCAGCAGAAGATTTTTAAAATTTTATTAGATCCAGAGATTATTATACCATAGCAACGGTGACCATTATATGCTAAATCTGTAGCCGCATTGCGAAAAACGGCAATAAAAGCCCTGTACCGTAATAAAGACGAACGTTTATTAGTTCTGGCTCTTGACCTAGTTCCGATTGGCCGATTGCGAAAAGCATATGATGTAATGGGAATCGAAATTTTTCACTATCATTTGGGAAGTCAACGGTCTAGAAATGCAGGCGCCGGCCTCGGCCAGCCTTGGCTCTGTGTTGTTGGTGCCAATATCGCAAATAAACCGTACGTTGGCACTCGACTTGGCACACGAGCCCTATCTAAGGGCTCTTCGGTAATTAATACGTTCGCGCTCTGACAACTTGATATACGAACAATGGCCAAGCAAGGCAAGTTTATCCGTCCAAGTGTGGTAATCGCTAACTTTATTACCGTACCGCAGTAAAATCAGTCTTTTAGACAGCTCTACAACTGAATAATCACTATGTGCTATTGCTGAAAACATTTGTGTTTTGTCAGTATAATTTCATTAATATCCAATAGGTACATGTTTTATAGTTGTAAACCTACTTATATTCTACTTACAAAAAAATAAGGACACCCCGATTAGTTTTGGTCTCTCTTTATAGATCAACATTGAATTAAAATATTTTGATGATAGAAAATTAGAGACGATACTGCGATCAAATAACACAGGTAAGTACTACAAGGAAATGGAATATAATTATTGTTATTAAACAACAATAAAAAAAATTAAAACTTAAGCTCAAAACTCTGTAATATTTATCTTTATTCAATAGACCTAGTTGCTACCTCAAAGAAGCAACAACCATGAACACATTTTTATTTATAGTAGATAGTGATGTACTTACCACCCGTTGAACTGTATTCCCCGATGTATCTCTTCGTTAGATAACGGACAACCACGGCTGTAACAAGGAGATGAACAGTTAATATACTTATATAGGAAACGTGCTGTTTTTAGGTTGAGTTATAAATATATGTTGCGTACATTTTATGTTAGAAGGTTTAGAAGAAGAAAATCAATCAATACAATTATAATGAATTATGATAACGCGATGAAAAGAGTATCTACCTACTATTTTCTACCTTATCTACTTCTTATCTATCTTAAGATACTCATGCAGCAAAAGTTCTGATGATACAAAACATTCTTATAAACAATTTTCAAAACAGGGTAAGTTTGAAAATGATCTTAGGTTTGAAAATTATCTTAGCAACATAAGTGTACGAATGTAGACTAATTATTGTTTTAGAAAAACATTCGGATTCCCGCGTATCAATCGAAGCGTGAATGCATGTAATCGTAGACGGAGTCTAGTACAACATATAATCTTATAGAAAGCCTGGTCCTGATTACCTCCACGCCTCACACTATCTCACCCGATAAAACATATAGCAGCAAATGAAATGCAAAGTTGCAACACAGTGAAAGCAGCAATTAGCGACTAATCGGTGCGAGGTGTTACAAAAGTTGTATTCCTGAATAAATTTATAACTACAAGCTTCAATTAGAGGGAAAGCAGACAAAGGGCCTCCGTATTAACTAATGGTTAAATTGCCGACAAATATCCAATCAAATAAACCACGTAATAAACGCTATCACAAAGATTACAAATTGCGTTTTAACTTTCAACGGTTATGATTTCTACGTAGTATAGAATAGAGAATATGTAATATTGTTTGAATACAAAACGCGTTCAATGTCTCGCAACCTTGGACATCAAACACACACTCAGATATTTCAGTTAGTTTATCCTAAAAGAAAGTCAGCTGAATGTGGCTATAGACGAATTACTTTTATATATATCGTCTTTTGATTAACCCCCGTATAAAAGGATGATTATATTGTCGACAAATATTCAACGAAAGAATCGCTATCGCAAAGCTTACAAATAAGGTTTTATGTTTCAACGGTTATGATTTCTACGTAGTGTACATCATTGTGAAACGTATAGAACAGTGGTATATCTATGATCGTTTGAATACAAAACGTGTTCAATGTCGTGTAACCTTGAATAGCTAAGACACTTGGATATTCCAATTAGCTCATCCTAAAAGAAACTCGGCTCATTATGACTGTGACGATTGACGAATTACTTTTATCATTTTTTGTTTTGTTCGTTATAAAAACACTAACATTAGCTATTTTATTAATGTTTAAGTAAATATTCGAATATTTTGCTTAACAGTTCATCTGATTCTTTCAATCGTATATGTAATTATTTCAGTTCCTAATATTGCTATTAATACAACGAGTTGATACATCCAAACTTAGTAGTTGAAGATAGGGCAATGGCATTGGTCGGTATTTATTAACTTAATTTTTACTACTTATAGTCATACTCAAGCCAATGCGAGCATAATATATTTTAATATTTTGTATAAGTTTAGTTGAATGTATTAAAAATTTATGATTAAAATACAAATTACCTACTGTCGATAGGGGTAAATTACGAAATTACAATAATTCTCCAGTCACGATGTGCAATACGCAATCTGACGTTAACTTAGAAAATGAGATCCGCGATATTTCTAGCCGATTGCTAGAAATGAGATATACCTTCCGAGAAATATGTTGGGATATAAAACAGGATAGTTTCTGAGATGATATCTTTACGTCGCATCTCATCAGCTATGCCCATTTTATAGACTCGCTCGCACATGAAATGTGCGGGCTCGTGACAAACCGATAAACATGTCATTTTATCTTTATACGACGCTTCTGGTTTACGACGCCTCCTGTACTTTTTATTGTCTGTGAAGTGGTAAATGGACATGCAATCTGTAAGTAAAAATTGTACTTTATCTCACTTTATGGAATTATAGCAGTATCTAAACATGAAGGGGGTTCACCAGATTTTCAGGTCACTGTCGCCCTTAGCCGTTGGTAGACGACTACGTGATGATAATGACTACAGAGTGATGACATTATGTACCATTACAGACATGGACTAATATTAAATATTTGGAGTAAGATTTATACATCAAGAAAAGGTATTTCAAAATTGCATTGTCACTATTACGAGTAGTCATTATTATTTGGTATTGTATTTCGTTATTACAATTAATTCTTGTGACGGTCGAAACAATAGACCAAGAAAAGGCGAACCGACTCAGCTATGCCGTGATATATTACGGTGTCAAAAAACATGTCCCTTATCAATATATGCAAAGTAAACGTCAATTTGAACCGACCAACCAATTAAATTAATAAGTACTTTCACTGATACTGATAACCGTTCAAGGTGATCCACCGGGAAATGGCGAGGAATAATGCTTTGGCTTCATCTCTGATTTAGAAATTAATTGCCACTTGATTTAAGGATGAAAGAAAACATCGCGATGAAACCTACAGTATGTACCTACAGTTCTTGAGAGTTATTTAAAAAAGTAAAGGGGCATGACGTCTACTATTTCGCACTTTGTGGCCTAAGCTCATCTCTTATATGATAACCGTGCCCTGCAGTTGAACAATAATGGATTGACGCAAATGCTTTGACACGTAAATCTGGGCTTACCATTGTTTTAACAAGGAGAAATCACTTCCTGATGAATTCTTCATACTATTTGAATAATCATATTCCAGATTGAAACAATATTTGCCTTTGAAACAGACATGTTGACATTATAAAGCAAATGTTATTGTCACGGTTCGTCAAATTAGTTATTTACTTTCGATGGCTCATCAAAAAATCTTGTAGCTATGATTCGCGTGAACTAGGTGAAAGTATGTAGCAACATGACCGTGATACTAAAGATACATAGTGCAGCGGGATTCTTGAATCAGCTTAGAGCAGGGTTTCCCAAACTTTCTTCTATTAAGCTTCTTATATTATAAATCATTCTCATGTCCCCCTAAATTATTGTTGTCATGGTAAAAAGTCAACAAAATGTTTTTTTTTTTTAATTTTAAGTTGTATTGAAGAAACATCAACCTAATTTAAAGCCTTTTTTTTCGGAGAAGGATACTTATTTCTCTCTACTTTGACAATTTTCTATGAACCTTAGGAGAAGCGAGGTGGAGCGTGCTATCATTAGAAACTACAGACTTAAAGATTCGCGTGACACTCAAACCCATCCAAATGGTTCATCAAATATCGCAAACCCATGGTATAGCGTAACGAGAGCTCTAACGGGACTCGGGAAACAAGGGAATGAGCGTGTACGTACGGTAGCAGAAGCTAAATGTTAATTAAGAGCATCGCTCGAGGTGATCGGAGACACGATCCCGGCTGTCAGCTCCACGCTACGCCACGGTAATTGGATGGCGGTTTATTCAAATTTTTAGAGTTCCGTATGTTACTTCAAGGTATAAAAGGGTGAAGTAGTGATTATTGTTTACAATTACTACTTGTTGGATTTAAAACTTAATTTTCAAAAGATGTCGAAATTTTAGGCGTACATTTAAAAATACTAAGAAAAAGATCTTTTAAAAATGAAAAATAAACCCAAGCTATTTCAGAAATCAAAACAGTAACGCCATAATAGCATAAAAGCCTTTGCGTCTTGTAAGATATTAATTTCTAACATCTATTTATACTAGGCACTCATACCTACCTATTAAAATGTAAAGTTATGTAAAATTATTCAAAATATAATAAAGCGAATACCAAAAAAGAATACCAAAAGCAAACAAAAATCAGAAGCCAAAAAACCTATCACGGATCACTAGTGACCAAGTTCTGTTAACGTAAGGTTTTTTCATTACAGTTCCTTAAACCAGCTTAATTGACCGCTATTTGCTCTCCGAATCCAATTATTGCGACTTTTTCCTTTTTAGGTCTTATAAAAAAGGACATCGTTGCTTTCTCTTACTTACCGACAGCCGTGTGACATGCTAATTTGAATCTTTAGCCGTTACACGTTTTGACAGGTGATATGTTCTCAAACAATGATGTTTGGCCACACATGACCCAAAAGTCTAGAAAACCGAGAGTTCATCATATCAAACATGTTAATATTAAAGCTGTTTATATACTTTTATTTCAAACAAATCACCAGCTTCTACGAAGTGTTAAGTAGGTAGTTCATATTTGAAATTATCTAATCTAATAACTACAAATTGGGCTAATTGCTAAGTCTGTCATGTTATCTTCGGTTTTTAAAATGATAAACGTTTCACATTTGAGTTTATTTTTTGTGTAAATCAATCAACACACGACAAGATAAATGTGCTTAAATCGATGTTAGAATTTCTAGAAATGAAAAGCAAATATGCTTCATTGAGTGCAGTTTCGTTTTACATTTAAATACTATAGGTACCCATAAATTACACTTTCTATAACCCAAATTAAACATATTTCTTGTAGTCATTTGAATGTTTCATTCGCTTGTATTTTTAACGACATTAAATATTTTGTTGTATTATGAAAGTGATAGAGCTGTCCGAATAGAGCTTGATAATTGAAGTTGTTAATATATTTTTATCGCGTTATAATAGCGTCTTATTGGGTTGTGATTTCAAGGGCGTGATAAAAATATAACGCTAAAAGAATTTATATTTTTCGAGTTATCCATGGCATTTAATCATATTTTATTTAACAATAAAAATTACACGAAATGATAACAATAATATATTATTAATATTGATATACACTGTATTGCATAGTAAAACATTTAATTTTCAATAAATATTGTGTCAATATTTTTAAAAAGGGCACCTACTTACAAATACTGTATTATTTTACACTAGATACAACTTTGTTAGTGAACCACGCTTTTACTTTATTTTTATAACATTGACGATAAAGTATCAAAATATAAACGTTTTATGCTGCTAATATTTTTAATATTTTATACCGTACTACGAGACCTGCAACTTTGTTTATTCCTCTTTAAATAGGCAGTAAATTGGGCCACGTAATATACATGACATAAACGTGTAGAATGCGCTTCGGGATCGTAGATCGAGAGCGTCTAAATGCCAACTACAACGTATTTATAGTGGTGCCGGTACAGCCGAGCCGCATGCCACGCTGAGTCACCCGGTCAAACGTCTGCCGGGACCGCGGAGAACTTCGCTTTTATTGTACCAGACCGAATTCGTAGATTTAATGAAAATATTAAAAAAAATGGTATCAAGAACAAACTTTTTAGTTATGTCAAGTTTTTCGATTTTTTTTAGTAAACTGAAGGAAATTCACAGAAAATTGGATTTTTATATCATTATACCCGTGCCGCATGCCATACTCTGAGTCATTCGGTCAAACGTCTGCTGGGACCGCGGAGAACTTCGCTTTTATTGTAGCGGACCGAATTCGTAATTTTTTTAACAATATTTAATATATTGTTAAAAACAAGTAAATTTACATACATAATTACAACAAAACAGGTCGAGGCAAATACCGGAATTTCATCTATTTATATTTAGATTTTTTAACATAAGATATTGTTGCAAAACTGTAAAAAAACGAATAGTCCACCTGAAAGAAGTATCTAATTACTACTAACTACTGTTAAGATAAATAAACAAATTCCATAAGCGCTATGAGTCAACCGGTCAAGGTTTCATCGGGACCGCCTCTACTTCGCTAACAAGAAACTCTGCTTAAACGTTAATTTAAAAATATAATTAAAACGCTTTAAAATTTTCGTGATTGTGTGTGGCCTTATCTTGGAAATTGTCTATAATTTCCATAGACAAAGGATATAATAAAGACCAACAACGCGTGTGAAAAGGATTTTTAAAAGAATATGAAATTTTACTAGTGCGAAAGAGATGCAAGAAATGTCACTAATTGGCACGTATTTTTGAAATATCTTCCCATATCATCACGCAG
>DWPV01002194.1:0-17894 GCA_018251915.1 Urbanus proteus proteus
AACAGAATGCAATAGTTGCCATGATCGGTATTTGCATGCGTAGATATAGTACGGCCGCAAGATTTACGAGACTCGCGGGACAATCCCGTGCGGACCCTCGGTTACTCGCTAGATTAATTGCACGCCTAGCCGTCCGCTCAACTACCACGACTCGATTGAGCGTTACACAACACTTAAGCTAAGTTTTCTTTTTTAATTCTATTCCGTATTCTCTCTATATTCTTTTTTTTTCAAACTTTTATTCGCTGAACGCCATCCTTCAAAAGAAAACGCAGCAGCGCTTAGTACTATTGTTAGCAAACAGAAACGTATAACGGTGAGCTTCAAAAGAGTTACCTTGAATAAACTGTAAGATCACAAAACATTCAGCTTTTATTTAGTACATCCCAAACGTAACAAACACAACAGAATGCAATAGTTGCCATGATCGGTATTTGCATGCGTAGATATAGTACGGCCGCAAGATTTACGAGACTCGCGAGACAATCCCGTGCGGACCCTCGGTTACTCGCTAGATTAATTGCACGACTAACCGTCCGCTCAACTACCACGACCCGATTGAACGTAACACACTACACTTAAGCTGTGTTGTTTTTATTTCATTGTCTATCGAAAATTTGTAACGTGTTTTTTGTGTGAATTACTTTTTTTTTTTTAATAAACAGTTTCTTTTAAACAAAGACATAATTTCTGTTTTCATCAGATCCTTGTCACGAAATTTTAGCATCGATATCTTTCTTCCTTTTTTGCACTTTTTATTCCACCTTTCTCAACACAACTTTTTTGCAAAATTTTTGCCTTAACAGCACTCAAAGCAAAATTAAAGTAAAATAAAAGAAATGAATTATGTTATTTCTTGTTATAAAGTTGTTTTTACTTAGAAAAATATTTATTAAAACTTTACAACAATTCTTTAATATTACAAATGCATATAACAAAATTAAACATTAAATGTGTGCACACGCGGCTGTGTCAGACCGCGGGCGCGCTAGATTTACGACACTCGCTGGACACTCTCAAACAGACACTCGATTGCTGGCTAGATTAATTGCACGCTCAACCGGCCGCGAACTGCTGAGTTTTAATTCCGTTCAAATCAATTTTTGAATTTAATTTAAAACCCAAAACGTTTAATCGACCTTTTTAAATTGATTTATAATTGATTTATGGTTATTTGATTTTGATCTGAATTTAACAAACAAACAAGTCGATTTTTAAATTTTTTCTTAAGTAAAACATTTTTTTGTAGATTTAAGAAACATAATATTATGTATATAATGTTTTTGTTATTTTACTATGTAAGTTGTTCTTTTACTTTGTAAGTTTCAAATTCAAATTTCTGTCCCTTCTATTAGGAATTTAAATTACAAAATTAGCTTTTGAGGTTATTAATTATCTTTTTCAATATATCTATCTCGCCATCAACCCATTATCGTCCCACTGCTGGGCACGGGTCCCCCCTCACCGTGAGAGAAATTTAGGCATTAGTCCACCGCGCTAAGCCAAGTGAAAATTGGTAGACATAGCTATCTATAATTTATAAATCATGGTAAAACATTACAAGTATTTCAAGTATTTTCACTTTGCACTTATTCAATTAAAAGTTATATTAGCCACAATGTTCTTGATCTGCACCAAAGGTGAACGAACCAATTAGTCTAATTAGTTTCGCAGCCACCGAGACAATGTTGCGCTGATCTTTAGTCTTAATGTACTGCAGAGGATCTCAAAGTGTACGCGTGCTACTTTATGGCACGGCAGTTATTCGTAGGCTGTACGTCACAAAAAGAAGTAATAATTGGACACTAAAAACCATTTTTTTCATAATTTCTCCAATGAACGACTCTTATCGGGCACAAAAACCAGCTCAATAATTATATTAATTAATTACACGTATCTATTACCCTTTATAACTATTTCCTCCTGATAAAATATCTTATTTCGTTTTATCTACAGCCACACTGGAAAATAGTGCGCTATTGTATTGGGTTCTAACATGGGTTCGCTGTGTTATAAGTTTGACTAACACTGTACTCATGCATTGCGCTTTACCAGATGTGATTTTGTAAAAGACAAAAGTAATAAAGTTAACAATTAGGTATACTTTTGAAATAATGAGCAACGAAGCATTTTATTAGAAATTATCAAGATTCATAATAATAGCACTAACTCCATGATCGTTTTTTTTTTCAACGAATTAACCCATTCGTTTGCTGAATGATAGCTGAATGTGTATAATTTATTATATAAAGGGAAGGATCCACAACTATTTCTAAATTTATGTTAGAAATAGATGTGTGCCAGTTTTACCATTTCGAAGAGGTGTGCCGGTTCTATATATAAATACAGGGTGATTTTTTCAAGTGTGCGTGGATTGGGAATACGAAAATATAAGGATACACGAAAAATGATGGAAGAACTCACGATGCCTATTTTGATGAAAACTAAAACTGCATTATTAGGTTTTCAAAAATCCCTATCCGAGAATCGAAGAATTTTCATATTTTAAAAAATCACACTCTATATTATTACGCCTTCAAGCAAAGCTATCGTTGCTTACAAGTATTTAATTCTGAAAACGAAATATACCTGTAAAACTTGTAAAATTTGAAAAAATCATCCTGTATATTATACATACTACATATTATACATACCCTACAAAACAGTATACCTTATCCATTGACCCCTTATCTCTGTATTTTGTCTTTCGGCAGCCACCATATTTACAAAATTGTATAGCCTATGTCACTTTAACAGTTGAGACAAATAGACCGAACTTTCATACATCAAAATACGTCAAGCCATTTTAAAAGTAAAGCGTGCCAAACAAATCAACATACATACGCTCGAAAAACATTACCCAACTTCTGACGCAATCGCAAAATATGTCAAGATCTCAAAACCCTAGTGTACTCTCAAATTCGTGTTTGTTATATCGTCCCAGCATCTTGCATAGACGCCAATATTTCCTCAGAACATCTATTTTACATAGCAAAGTATTTCCTACTCAATAAATCGTACCTGTATTTCTTTCACGTCATTTCCCAAGTCTGAATGTAGTTTTGTAGACGCTTTGAAGCAATACATGTGTTGAATACATTTTGTGTTTCTATTGGAGATATGTATGGAGGTAGATTCATATAGTCATATTAGGTCAATCCATTACTGACTTACTACTGGCCACAGATCGTCTATAATGATGCGAAATTAAATCACATCCATCTATAACTTATGCTAAATAAAGATGAGGAATAAACTTGAGCTTGAATAAAATTTAGCTTTTCTTAGGCATGGAGTACTTACTAGATACTTATATTTTAAAAGGGCAGAAAAATAACTATTCTACAAGCTTAGGGTACAGTGCTCACTGCTCAGTTTGTTTTTTTGCACAAATGGCATCATAGAAAAACATTAAACAAAAATCATCAAAAATAAATCGTAAAAAACTTGTTATCCTAAAGTAAATTGTATATTTCCTAAATGGAAAGTTTCTTCCTGACAATTAACTAAAATCAATCACACCTAATTTTAAAAGCTTTCCATTTATTTATTTATTTACCTACTTTAACTCCCGGGAAATAGCTAAAGTACAAAAAACGAAGGCGCCAGACTTTGACTTCAATAAATTTAATAGGGCTTTAAAAGAATGAAGCAAATACGTCAACAGGCCTGTGATGTGATTACGTGTGTTTTAGGATTGTATTCCAGCACATGTTGCGATTTGCAAGCGATATTTCAGTAACTTGCTGGAATTGAGAGTATATTTTTAAGGGCTTAGTAATTTAGGGACATAATCATATCGAAACTTATTAAAATTTGTACCTATATTAAACGATCGGTACTGAATGATGAATTAAATAATAATATGCGTTTTACATGCATATTTTTCATCTTTATCATTTAAAAAGACCATACTCATAAACATACACAAATAAAAAAATGTGGAAAACAAAATTGCTTTAGAATAAAACTTTGGTTCAGTATTGTATTTATTTGTACCACATACCTTCTATTGAAAGATAAATACACAATTGTTCTTTTTGTAATAGCAATATATAACATTTTAATTAAATATATATTTTTATTTTCTGTTTCTTCTCAGTGACTTTAAATTGCAACTCAGTTATTTTCACTCTTTTCATCTCCAAACACACCGTGTGCACAGACCGTAGCCGGCACGTGGAATTTCATTCAGCTAAAAGCAAGAGAACGGCATGTATCGGGCAATGACCCGGCCCGGGGACGATACCGGGAGCATTCCGACCACCATTGGTCCAAAAATTAGCTCGGGTGATTGGTTCGGATGTTTACTAACACAGTTACTGGTATTAAAATGTGGTAGAATATGCAGACACATGCTCATTTGATTCAGTGGCACTTGAAGTTCTATCTTCGTCGGGGTAGACTATAGCTTTTTTTATTTAATATAGGTAGTTTGTAGTTTACACTGTGCGTGATAAAATAAATAAAACCTGGGGCTTGCCTTAACTCGTTCATTAGTTGATCCTTGATTACCTTCCATAACTACAAGATAGCTAGATTACAAGGTACAAGGATAAATGACCACATATTAAGAAAATATGAACCACACCTCCTATTCCTATTAAAGTATGACGTAACATTGTTTCACTCTTTCTAAACCAAAGCTATTCTAAAAAACTATTCCAAAAATAAAGTCACACACTATTAAACCGTCACTCTCAATTTAGAAGCAGACAAAAATAAAACCTGTAAACGCTTTTCATATGTCACTGTGACAATTTTATTTATTTATTTGATCGCCATCTTTGAATCCGCCATTTTGGTAAGGACGGCCATTTTAAATTAACTCTGAAGAATACACCACTTGAATCTGAGCCTAATTTATTTATCGCGAACATTTGTTTCGGCGGGAAACACATTTTTTCTGCCTTTACGGCAAAGCTGACAAGAAACTTAGCTCAGGATTTTCGGATCCTATTTATAAATTGATGTTTTTAAACCCTTGAATTTTTGGAACGAAGTTATATGGTTGGAGTTAAATGAAAGAAAATTGGCATCTGACTTACATACGACCATCATAAACCTAAGGCGTGGCAACGCATTGGTGATCAACTTTAGGTAGAACTGATATACATGGAGTTGGGTAAAGATGCAAATGGGTGGTAGTGACCAGATACCTTAAGGTAGTCTTCTTACTATTTTTTTTCTTAATATTAGCAAAAATGAAAATTTTCCAAATTTAGGAACACCATCATGGATCGAATAAAACTTCAGTTCTAAAAAGGACGACTAAATCGATACTCACTTCCATAGTCGATAGCAAATATCCATAACCAACATAAATATTTGCTGCAACATTTCCTGCTATCAAAAATAATAACTATTTTAAACACGAAAAAGAACATTACAAGAGTTAATTGAAAAGCTCTCCTCAATATTTTAGTATACCCATATTCAAGACTACAAAGCGCGTAGTTTAAACAGCGCATAAATAATGACCGAAGTCGAGTTTGTGAAAAATGTGCCCAACAGAGAAGCATAAATATAGGAATTTCGCATACTAAAAAGCACCTACAACGGCAGTATGTAATATAAAGAAAAATATTATTGTGAGAGAAAATTTTAAACCCAAGAAAATATTAGTTCACCAAGTATTAGATACCTATGTGACCCGTTAAATAAGGTTAGCGGAGCAAGGGTTTATTTTGAAATTTAAGTTTAATTATTAGACGAGCCACTTTATTTTATGTTACACTTAGTGTTATAGGCTGGTGCGTATTTTGGCTCAGTTTTATCTTTAATATATGTCGTTTTAGTTCTTTTTATAGATTTTAATAGAATATCAGTTGCAATACAATGTAAGCATATGCGCACATTAAAGCGATTTAGTAGAGGCGACTGCATACTGATTAGGAAAATGACCCAACTATCGGCCGTAGAAAAGTCTGCAGTTTGCGGGTACTCTTATATTGACCGGGCTTACTTCTTTCAGATTTTTCGAACCTCTAGTCTTCAGATCGAGAAACCGAATTTAAAACAAGTAGTCTATTGCAGTTTTTTCAATTAACTTCTCGTTAATTAATTTCTCATGTCGAAGCGGTTACCATAACGGCCTGACACACGATGGGTCACGGGTTCGATACCGGGCCAAACAGATATCTGTATGATAAATTTAGATTTCTGCTTTGGGTCTGACTCGAACACGACACAATAGAAAATCTTACTGTAGTACTGTATACTGTGTACTGTGTACTTTTCTTCTTTTAATCCAAATGAAAAGGGAAAGCTAAACGCCTTTTTCATATTTCTAAGTTTATTTTTAAAACGCTAATTGAGAATGTTGTCTATACCAAGGCAGACACAAATTAAATTTCGCCCCCGTCCGCAATATTTACTGAGAGCAACATTGCATGGAGTGTAAGGTATTGCTGCAATTTATTGCGTTGCATTACCTTGCATCCGTTGCGAAAGAGGTTCATTGTAGTTTTTAGGATTTTACATTGAAATGTATGGGTTTTGGGGATTCATATGCTATCGATTATCTTAACTTAAAATAATCTTAACATAGTATTGTACAAAGTCGCTTTCCGCTGTCTGTCCCTATGTATGCTTAGATCTTTAAAACTACGCAACGGATTTAAATGCGTTTTTTTTAATATAGAGTAACTGAAAAGGAAGGTTTATAGGTAATTAGTTGATCCCCGCGGTTTTACCCGCGTTAAAAAAGTAAAAAAGAATACATGTTTAAGCACAGACAGAGTTACTTTCGCATTTATAATATTAGTAGGGATTTAAAGCGTGTGGAGTCGCGGGCAAAAGCTAGTAAAACACTAATCTTAATGCATGACTTACTCGTAAATGTTTGTACTTAAAATTTATTCTCATTTCCTAAGAACTTTTAAAAGCTTCTTTAGCAAAAAGTGAACAAAAGTGAAAAGCGCTATATAACAGAAAACATTGACATTTCCAGCATCTTGGGAATAGCATTGGCTGGAAAAAATGGGCTGAACTCTTTACAATACCGCTTGTCGTGAAGTAGTACCGGGTTGTGCACAGAATTAAACCAATAGAAACGCTTGCGTAGTATTAAAACTTATTGACGACAGCAGTGAGTTCAAAAAAAATAAAAATAAATGATACATTACATGCCACTAAATTAATGGACGTAATTTAGCGTAGTATCAAAACTTATTAACGACAGCAGTGAGCTCAAAAAAAATGATACATTACATGCCACTAACTTAATGGACGTAAACAACTTTAATACAAAAAGGAAAATAGTATATATTTAGAGATTTTGTATAGTTATATATATTTAAGACTTTTATCTAAAAACAATGCGTATCATAGTTAACTTAACCCAATAGTCGTCGTCGTTGTGGTCAAGAACGGGCATCTTCTTTGTTATATATGATCAGTGTAATGTACAATCTGTGTATCACGCAGAATATGACGTCACTGCTGCACGGATCCCTCAGTGACCGCTCCTTATTGCCACGGACGTGCAAGATGTGGAATGAACTCCCTCCCGAGGTATTCTCGGAGCGTTATGACATATCTTCAAAAAGGGTGCAAAATGAGCTCTCTTTCAAAGCCGGCGATGCATTGGCGACTCCTCTGGTGTTGCAAATGTTCATAGGTGACGGTGACTACTTTCCATCAGGTGGCCCGTCCGGCTTATTGCTAGGTTATATTATAAAAAAGTGAGAAAGTGATTAGATCGTAGTGCACCGCATTGGTGTTATGTAGGCTTCTAACGCCTATGAGAACTATTTCCTAATAACTATTACGCATGTAGGTTTCTTACAAAAACGTCATGAGCCTTGACATGAGTGATCTATAGCAATTAATAATGAATTACTGATACTTAGATTACGTATATTTAAACCTCAAACCTCCTAAGTATTACTTTTACTAAGGTTCAACCTAGGCTATCACTGCTTCACCTAGACGTATGCCACGATTTAGATCTATGTCGCCGAGCTCTTAAACTCTTAAATCTATGCTGAAGTGTTACTGCTCCGTTAGCGAGCTTTAAAGCTTGAACATTTAGACAGAGAACACATGCCTGCGATCTTTTCACTTGTCCAAAAAACAATTTCTTATATGTTTTTTCAAATAATATGATGGGTAAACCGGAGCTATTCAAAAATAAAATTTTAATCAGCCCTACAAACTATTTTCTACCCGTTAGTAGAAAGTTAATTTCTTCATTAGATTCTTCAAACTAAACCACGGCAACTTATAACAATGTTCTATGAGGTAAAATTAGGCAATTAAGGTGGAAAAGCTACCTTAGTTGGAACACAAAATGATTTTAAAAAAGCGTTGGGCTAACTTCCAATACTTTCAGAAATTACCTCCCTAATAAGAATTTACTTGAACTCGATACAGAGCAAAAGCTCTCGCTACAAGTCATAAATTATGCGACGGTTTCATAAACTACTTCTTAAACTAAATTATACCACAAGCGAGCTTTTAAGCTCTTAAATCTTCGGCATAGTGTTACAACTGTAAAGCGAGCTTTCACACTAGGAAGAGATGCACTGCATACTTCACTTCAGTTGAAGAGGGTACGGCACATGTTATAAGATGAAGCGGATACTATAGTATCTTGTAAAGAAGTATAGTTTTCATTACAGAATAATGAAATGATCAACTATGTCAATTGAATAGCAACATTAAGGACTTGTCGGTATCAATATTTATTTGTATTTTTTACAATATTTTTCATCTAGTAAACTGTCATATATTAATATTTAGATCCCATGTACTTTTTTTCATCACATAAAGTATAAAACAAATGGGTAACTTTTACTACATAACGTCTGTAACTGAAACTAATGTAATACAACAGAAGTTAAAACTTGCTCGGCTTAGAATCTGAAATCAAATAGACCTTGTAGATCGCAGGTATATTGCCTCTTTCGATAACTTAGATGGTCACCAAAAACGTAATCAACCGACATAGTCACATCTCCACCACGACACTAACCTAGTACCTAGTTCCTAACCTACGCTACACCAGTACTACTAATGGTAACACAATTATAATCTAAGTCCCTCATTATATATGTTTATTATATCGCTACCACTTTTGAAATGAGTCATTTAAAATGAGAAACAGAAATCTATGTGCATAGTTGGAGCATTCGACGCGTGCCACATTTATCTTGTTAACATGACTTAAGTTTCAGATATCGTAGAATTGTAACGAAGTCTGTATACATATTTATTTTGTACTACTTCAAAAATATATTTAGACTTTTTAAAATTGAAAAACTAGTCTAATAACCGTAAAAGTCAAGAGATGTTGGTTAAGCACTGCTGTCTGATTTTTAGCATTGAATTGATTATCGATTATCGAGAGTCGTAGTACCGCGACAATTCGCGGCATCGATTTTAAACGATAGTATCGTTTAAAATCTTTCCTTTAAGTCTATGTAATTACGCTTGTAATCTTGCATATCACGGGACATACTATAAAAAATACATACGGGACATACCTACTAGAAACAAAATTCTGATATTCTTGCTGGGTCCACTTGTGAAGAATGAGGAACGCAAGACTTTGGAAGATTTCACATAGTTTCTGCTATCTGTTTTAAAGAGTGTGGTAAAGAAGATATACTTATCCAAGATGTTCCAACTTCAGTGGTAGCAATGTCATTACTCACTTGTAAGACCAATTAATCGAATGAAGTTAATCTAATCTAGAGTGGACAAACCGCGTGGCGGAACGGTCACCATACCGGTCTCACGCGCAATGGGCCCCGGGTTCGATTTCCAACCAGACAGACATGTAAATGATGAATTTAGATTTCTGTTCTAGGTCTGAGTATTTGTGTATTCATGTATGTGTGTGTCCATATCACCCACGACACAAGAGAAATTCCTACAGTGTTAGGCTATGAGTGTAGAAGCGTTTTAAGTTTTTTAAGTTAATCATTTGGCATTGCCGCAGTTGCCAATTACAATCAGGTGGACTATATGTTTGTTAGCTACCTGTATAATATAAATCTCCGCTATAGCCTGTCCCGTACACCACATGCAACAAAACTAAATATTGAATGAGCCCCTTACCTCCGAACGGACGCAGCTGCGACCTTTAAGTTCGCAAGATACGTGCATTGTGACACTTCAATGACCGTTGGGAGATAGAAAAATTCCGTCGGGAATGGTAAAGGGAAATATTTTAAAAAGCAATCTTTACGTGAGTTTATTAAAGCGTTGCAACTTAGTCCTTAGAGACTAGATTTTTCACACGTCTCCGCCTACGAGGTCACGTATACTAAGGCTATCCTTACCGTTAAAATATACTTGTACTCTAAACTCTCTTTTTAATATTATATTTATACAAATTATGTATTAATAATTTTAATTCTCTTTAACTGAAAAGAACAGAATAGAACACACTAATATAACGGTGAAGAAAAGTACCGGAAGGAAACATGAATATTTGAGAAACCTTAAAAAAAACTCAAAGGTAGGTAGGTATGTGAAGTCTAACAATTCGTACATGACTAGCACATTGTGTTATGGCCTAATCCTGACCAGCCGAGATCGAACCCGGGACCCACTGCGTGACAGACCGGTATGCTAACCGCTCCACCACGCGGGTCGTCAAAATTTAATTAGATGACTAAAATCAATTATACAACTTTCGGGACTACAAACCACAGAACTGTCTTGAAAGAATACAATTTTAAATTTCACTTATCAGACTATAGAAATAATAACTGAATAGAATTCACAATCTGCTATTTAATCAGCGGAGAGGAAAAATAGCACAATATTTCTCGTTTATTTTACTAGACAATAAAAGTACAATCGGAAAATGCATTGAATATCACAAAGAGCCATGGTTCGTGTAACCATTGTAACCAGACATTGCTTAACCGAAATAAATGGCTTAGTTTCGTCAAGAACTAAGACCTTCAACGCAAAGCTTTTGTTACAATGCCAAGCGCAAGTACGCGGCTTGTCGTAGGGCTGGCACACTTTATATAACCGATAAAAATATTTTTATAGCACAGTGTGACCTAAGCCCGGACTTTACGCACGCCTTTCTACGTGCGAGCGGACTTATGTACTATAATAGTACATTACGATTCGGGTGATCTAAGTTGCCTATTACTGCACGGCGTGAAGTTAGCGCCCGAGCGAAGCGAGGGTGATAAACGCCGTGCATAAGAGGCAACTTAGATCACTAGTATCGAATTTCATATTATAGCACAGTGTAACCTAAGTCCGCACTTTACCCCTCGCTGCGCTGGGGCGCTAATGTACTATTTTATACATTTCTTTTAATTTAAGAAGCAAATTAAGACAGTCAGCTTGATAATAAATGATCACTGCCGCCCATATACAGTTGACATTGTAACCAACTCCAAAATAGATTTCCACTTAGTATAAGATCACAGATGCATTGCTCCAAAGTAATCTAGTATTGAAACGCCTCTTATTGGCACGCTCTTACATACCCTTGAGTTGCGTTTATCTACCATACACACACAGTATCAAAGTATCATTATAAAATGTAAAGATGGTGTAATAATATTTAAATCAATGACATCCAAAAAGTAGCGCAGCATTTTCTTTTTCTCATTTTTATCTCAACTCCCCAATAAATTAATCGTAAACTTATCAGTATTGTCGCAGTGTGGTGGATTAAACTTTACGCTAAGTTATACTTTCAAATAAATTAGAAACACAAAAATTTATCAGCAACAAACAATTCCTTCACGTCAAACTAATTAACAGAACTGTTGAAAATACATCATTTTACACACAAAGGAATTGCAGCAATCATTTACGGAAATCAAGTACACCTGGCGTGTAAACAAGAATAGTTGTAACACCATTAATCAAACCCCACACCCCACGTTTACAGATTTCTGATCCAAAGATAATGCTGCTCTTGACAATTTTCAATTAACTTTCCCCTTACTTAAACCTTTAGTTACACGGAATAATTTGTTTTAGGTATTTTGGTACAAATAATTCGTACATCACATTTAAAAAAAAATCTTGTATATTGCAAGATTTTATATGGATTTAACTTCACTTATTTCCGTTAAAAAACATTACAAAAAAATATTTAAAAAATTAAGATTAATTTTGTGTAAATTTTAGGTCACTGTTTCTAATTCGAAAATAAATTTAAAACACTTGTGTATCAGCGATAACAATCCAAAAACTAAACAAAATTAATGGCGATATTGGTTTATACGGTACGGCATGGTAAAGCTATTGGTACAGATTGCAAAAACCTAGTAGTTCCGAATAAGCACTAAAATCACTTACTGAGGATTATGAATATAAAAAACACTTTCAGAGTCAGCCCTACGCGCTTTTTAAGACTTGAAAATAAATTAATTTCTCGCTACAATTATGCTTAAGCTTCGCAAAGTGGGCTGTTAGATAAAAGCGCTCTTGACACACCGAAGCTCCACAATGCAGTGCACTGCTTAAAGTTTGGAAGTAGTTCAGAGCATTTAAATGGCCTAAAAGATGTGCATTGTATAATAAGGGTATTGTCCTTGTAGTTCCGGGACCAGAATAGGGCTATGGTACCCCTGCCTGTCGTAAGGGGCAACTAAAAGGGAGCTTCCAGGGTTGTGGGTGGTTAGAGTGGGAGCTCGAACCATCCGTCCAGTGACCCCAGGAAGGACGACGGTATGTGTGATCGCATACCGTCGTGCACCTGACGGTGCAGCGAGAGCAGAATTCAGAGCATTTTAATGGTCTAAAATTTGTGCATTTTACAAACGGCAGATATATGCTAGATAATCTTCTTACAGTTTATTTAACGAAACGGTAGAACCAAAATAATTCGACCAGAAAGCTCACGCCACAACTATTCGTAGCGTAATATTTTTTGGGTTTCGATAGAAGAGTGTAGTTACCGGCTCAATTTCATTACACCTATTTTTGCCTTAAAAAGCAATTTTAAGCGCTGCTATTTTCTGGTTTGAAGGGCGTGGAAAGGGAGATACTTATTCGAGGTGTTCCAACTTACTCCACAGGGGTAGCAACGCATCTGTGGCCGACCTCAGGCAGGACTGTGATCTTATCTGTGGTTGATTACAAATAGGTCATAGTTATCACTTATGAGGTTGAAAACATGCTCCTTTGCTACTGCAATATTAAAAAAAAAACATTAATGTCCTTGTTATAGGTGCTTGTGTACTTTATTTTTGTAGTATAGCACCCCCGTAAAAGATAATCCTAGTATGTGAATATGGTATAGAAAGCGCTATTTATTTCAAAGCGTGTAGCGCTACTCTATTCCAAATGTCACGTAGCTAAGCCTCGCCCTCCCGAAGGAAAACAATAAAGGTACCACATACTTTACACTGCGCCTTTGGGAATCTGATTCACAAGTTGAATGCTTCGCTTGCAGTGATTTTTATTTTATGGTGATACGATTGTTTGTATAAATTGATAAAGTTTGTCATTTTGTAAGGTTTAATGTATTTAAACTATATCGTTAGGAATATTAAAAAGGTATATAAATTTAAATTTGGAACCCGATATTTTTTTATTATGTACCTATTATTTTTTTATTATTACCTATTATATGTATATTGTCATACATTGTGTAATAGCTTGTAAGAGAATAAACGTATATTGGTTTATAAAAATAAGTCTTCTAATAAATTTTCTATAGTGGAAAGCTGAAGTTATAACCTTCTCTCGTTACTTTCGCTCTCTCGTCTGATGTGTACCAAGCACTTATCGCGTACCTAACATTAATCCATCTGCATCTTGTACGTAGTTACTATCTTCAACCAACTAGGTATAGACAAGAACATCGACTTTTGGAGTTCTATTTGTGATTGATCTTTGAATATTATCATAATTATGAGATTTTCAAAAAATTGTAATAACTTTGAATAAATGCAAATAAAAAACAAATATGTAGGTATTGAGTATTATGAATGATTTATATATGATATTATTTTTCATAATATTGTGTGGCATATTAGTAAGTTTATAAATAACATGTAATAAGCGTGATTATTTTAGTTAGCAATACCAAGACAAAAGTTCTATTCTACACTACATCCAAAATTCTCACCTTAAGAACTTCTTAAAGCGATCGTACATGCGCCACTTTCAATGCCTTTCGTGAATCAAACATAACGGCTACAAAGTTTCCCGCTGACGGAAACAATGGCACCGCGTCGGATATGTGCCGAGCACTTACCGCGCACTTTACACCGAATCCCCAGGGAACGCTTGACGTATGTAAAAGCATTTTAAAATCGATTTCTTTTAGCAACACCAAATGTTTATAGCGATACTTGCAACAACTAGGTTCTTAAATACATATTCGAATATTTATATCATCAGATTTTTAAGCGGACAAAATATAGAAACAAAATGTGTGTAGTTTTAAAATATCAAGGCAGTCCATTTCCTTCGGTTTGAGTTTAGTAGGCAAAAACATACGAAAGTTGAATTTTCTATCATATTTACCAGAGGTCCAGAGTAAGGTTACATGCCTGAAGAACCTTATTGTTGCAATCCACAAAAGTTATTATCTCATTAATTCGAAACCAGATCCTTTAAAAAAATGCTAACAAATTTTATTTAGCAACTTAGAACAAAAATGTACCACCCTTTGGGGTGTCTGAAATAAAACAAAGGGTTTAGAACACAATCAGGGAAGAGCTTAAAAGTGCAAAGATGGTGGCATTCTCGCACGAAGTTATTAATTTGCCGTCTTAATCAAGATGTCAGCACTGTCGGTAGGGGAGTTAATTACAATTGGCTGTAGAACCCCTAAGGGATTTCACTAGGTGTTATGTGCACTGGTTTCGGGTTCTATCCCCGGCAAGGTAGACTTAATGACGTAGTGATTTTAACTTTGGATCTCAATTAGTTCTAATATTTGTGAGGGTGTGTGTGTGCAAACGTTATATTAAAAAAAAGATACTATGCCATATAAAAAACTGTTTCTTAGCGGGGACGGACATACTTATACGAGGCATTAATTTTTTGTCCTTAGAGGCTTAAGATTACATATCTATGGTCGACCTCAAGAAGGACTCTTACATTATCAGGGACAACATGTTCATAAGCGACAGCAACGACAGTGCCCACTTCACTTCAGATGGACAGCAAGTCGTTTGAAACTGCATCTATACAAATAAATAAAATTGATGCGTCTGTTTATTATTTCAAAATAACATTTTTTTACTCATAAATTTATTTTACATATTTTTACATATAAATATTTTTTTTACATATAAAAAATTCAGTTAAAAAAATGTCTGTCTGTCTGTCTGTTTGTCCGTCTGTTTGTCTGTCGGTCTGTCTGTCTATCTGTCAGTTTGGCTGAGGCAATCTTCTAAACGGCTGGACCAATTTTGACAGCACTTTAACTGGAAGATAGCTAAAGGTCTAAAGCGTAACATAGGCTACTTTAATTTTTGAAAAACCATTAGCGCACACGCTACACGCGTATGCGCCAATTTGGGAGAGCGAGATAACATTTATGTTGAAATATGTATTCTATTTTACATTTTAAACGCGGGTGAAACCGCGGGGATCAGCTAGTTTTCACATAAAAACACACGTACCAATTAGTACCAGGTGTAAACCGCTAGCTATTTAAATTTCAACAAGAAATTTCCAAAAGATATTAAATGGCCATCTTCATCAAGATGTCATCGGAGGACGCAGGGGAGATAATTAACAATTAGTTAATGGAACTGGGGATGTTTGCAAAGGACTCCGGCAGGGGAGATTGGGCAAAGTGCACCGCTGCATGGTATGCTTTTTAATATTCAACTAAAAGTATGAGGCAGTCTGAAAAGCCTTGATGTCTATCAAATGTAGACATTTTCGAAAACCAGTTGCAAAAGCTTTGATGGACAGATTTTTAAGAGCATAAAAAGATATCAAAATATAAAATCAAATAAAATAATCGCAAATCAAAATGAAATAAGAATCAAAATAAAAGTTATTGTGATTCGTATGCGTATCATATATCAACATATTACTGTTGTATTAACCATTTTTTTCAATTATTATTGTTTTGACAACCCGCGTGGCGTCGCTGTCACAATACCTTTCCGACACCTCGGTTCCGGGTTCGGTCCCGACTACACAAATCTGAATTAAGGTTTCTGTTCTAGACCATACATGAAATATCCTAGTACGAGGCTATGAGTGTAGAAAGCTAAAAAACTATAGAGACTACAGATACAAGACATAACAAAAGACTTCTCACACACATTCTACTTAATCCACATAATAAACTACATAATTTTGTAAGTGAAACTAACTGTCGCTGTAAGAACTGTTATTTAATCCAATTATAACCCTCAGTACAAGGGATGTTTGCTGAGAACTTACGTTTCGGGGAACGGGGGTGAAGTGTTCCTATTATCTTGGGGTACTTAGGGGAGGCTAATGAAATATAATCCTATATAAATGCCATGTACAAATATTAGATAATAAATTAGGTTTTTAATCACTTCTGAAAAAGACTTCCTCGATTTATCTCATTCACCAAATATAAAAAATTAGGCACATGCTGTATAAGGCATCCGGAACTTTTCATTGGAGTATATTTAGATTTTGAAACTCTGTCATTATTCTCATTAACTCTGGTTTGGTAAGCAGTTTTCTACCTTGTATGTAAGAAGCATAGCCGTTAGAAGCCGTAAGAAGCCTGTATATGCTATTCTTTTATTTTCTAGGTGGTTCTGTTCTGAAAGTATAAGTTCTGAAAAAAATCTAGATTCTTTCAGTTTAATTTTATATAATTAGACTAGCTGTGGCTCCGCCTTTATTATTTTTCCATAGATATTTAAACACTTAACATGACTATGTTAAGGCAGATAAACATTAAAGTCGTATCGTCGTCGTCGTCGTGGTCGTCACGATTGTAGTCGAACTCAACGGGTTATATAAGAGTATAGGTATTTTTTAGTTTTTTAACTATCAAAGTTGATATTTCGAATACCACCTTCCTTCTTCGACAAGCAAACAGTAGGTATTCATTTGCCTAAGCACATCTGAGATTGGAGCTATTTGTCGTGCACTCGCCCGGGAATAGGGTTTGAAGGGCCCTCCGCTCAAGAGAAAAGATTCCCTGCAGTTCCGCTACTTTCCTTTGTTATGAATTCTGAACACGAAATCGTCGATAATTGTGTAATTTACAAAGGGAAGGGTTAGAACGACTGGTGTTTTAATTTTCACAGCAAATATCATGAATGCTTAAAAAAAGCGTTGGTAATAAAAAATACAAAAATAAAATAAAAAATCGCCAACGTTACTAATGTAATCTGCCTTTCTTTTTTTTGTTTACGAGGGGGAAACCTTCAAATGGTACCCGAGGCCTTGGGAGTGACGCCGGGTTATGTGGGATTTTTAACGCACTAAAACCCACCCGTGGCCGTCCTCGGCGCTCCGAAACGGACTCCGTGATCTCAGCATGGATATCAGCAGCACTTGAAGGAACTCCAGGTTCTCCATCGGGCCTTCACTGGATTACTCTAAGCGCAATGCCCCAACTCCAATCCCGGGCGAATGCTACGACCGCCACACCATCTACTGCACGGGGGTATGCGACCACACATACCGCACTCCTTCCCGGGGTTGCTGAATAGACGGTTCGAACTCCTATTTAGCCACTTCCAATCCCGGAAGCCCCCTTTTAGTAGTCTCTTATAACAGGCAGGGGATACCGTAGCCCCATTCTGGTCCCGGGTCTACAGGAACATGCCTAATATTAGTTACACAACATAGTAACATACTGTAATTGTAAGTAATGTTTTGGTCAGTTGTGACCTCGCCTTCACCTATTTTCCAATGAAAGTCCCGTCAAATTCGGTCCAGCTGTTTAGAAGATTTCCTCAGCCAAACAGACAGACAGACAAAAAAAATTGCATTTT
>DWPV01002195.1:0-17893 GCA_018251915.1 Urbanus proteus proteus
TCGATAAAGCAAACGCTTTGGCATATTTAACTTAAAAAAACCGTAAAATTATTATTATTTGAATGCATTTTTTTGTGTGTGTTCTCAAATGTTTTGCTCAAATGTCATAGTTGCAATGCCAAGAGTTACTATACTGCACGGAACTTCACCCCTTGCTTTCCTTATTTATAATTTAATAAACTATATAAATTTAGCGTAGCACGATACCCAGAGCCTACTTTAATAACACCCTGCTGCGTTAGCAAGAACTTGATAAAGGCACTAAACTGTTCGCATAAAGAGCCTCTGCCTTAGTTAATTAGGAGCAAGTTACTGAACCGCGGTAGGGCCATCCATTCCTTACAATTATATCTTATATTCTAGAACGTCTGCATACTTTGCGGAAATTTATGAAGTAAGCTTTTTAGCTTGAGAAGAGGTTTTATATTTCTTTAAAATTATCAAATAACTAAGTTTTCTGTGCAATATAGAAATAGCATTCAGGCAATTAAACAGCTTAATGATAATCCTTATTAAAACGGCGAGTAGGTATATATTTCAGGCTTTTCTATTTAGTGCGATTGACATGTTTTACATTGGGTCATAAGATTTTGTTGAAGCTAAATTGCTCATTCCTTAAACAATAGGTTCCATAAACTAAAGGTACAGTAAATTATAGTTTGATAACTGTAAATACTTTATATTTCACTTGGTTTTCATCTTATCGAAATTCTACTCCAATAACATATCATTCTTGTAAATTAATTTAGTTTTCTACCGTATTTTTTCGGCACGGCTCAGGTACTAAAATATGCAAGTTAATACCCACCTTCCTCGGTAGTTAATTGCCGGCAAAGCCCGTACGTACCGTTCCTAACAGTTACACCCCAAGGCTTTACCTTCATAACTTCATGTTCCAAATTCTGTGGAATTAATGTTTAAGACCTACTACGAAAATATTTCAAATGTTTATAAAACAGAATTAAATTAAATTGAAAAAATGTTACTTATTTAGAGATAGCACTATTGTCTTTCGTTTTATATATCAATGTATCGATACAAATAAATGAAATTGAAGTGTCTGTGATTTCAAAATTAAAACTTTTTGTTTAATGCATATAAAGGTATACACGATTCCTATAACAAAAATGCAATTAAATTTTTTTGTTTGTCTTTATTTAAAAAAAAGCAATAACACGGGCAGCGGAACTTCACTTATATTTAAATATGTATTCTTTTTTACTCTTATAACTTGGTGAAACCGCGGTGATGAGGTAGTGTCTTACTGATAATAAAAAAGTATGTTATAATAAAACACATTATATGAGGATAAAACTGACTACAAATTATAATTGGTATGTTACAGTCTTAAAGGTTTGAGGAACTTAAAGACTAAAGACAGTAGGACGATGTCGGCTTGGTAATAGACTTCCTTTCTGAACCCTAAAAGGTCCGACCAAATTTGCACCCTGCTTTTTATATGCTTTAATAAATTCATTAAAAGTTAATAACGCGTTCTCGCTTGAAATATCAATGCATTCAACTTCTTACTGCATACAAAAATACCCGCAAATCCGTCTGTACCGCTCCCCAATTAAAACAGTCTTTCATACTATACGCGATGGAATCCATGCCAATTACGAATACCACTGAAAGATATGCCGTGGACTCGAACAACTTAATTGGTTTGGGAAGAAATTATTTACAGCATAATTACAGCTTAGGCCTACGACTTTGTAATGTGTGGGAGTTATTATACAAACTTACATACAAAGTAAGTAAGAAGAAATATAACATGTGTAAGTGTGTATAGTATACCTAAAGATGGTAGAACTCTTCTTGGGTCGACTACGGCGGCTCTGCTGCCACACCACTCCTTTATAATGTTAAGTATTAAGCAGTATTAAGCGATTCTATACTCTGGTTTGAAGGATTCTGTAAGGTAGAGACGCTTATATCAGGATTACTCCATGGAAGTAACAACGCTTTTGTGGCTGACCTCGGATAGTATTCAGATTCAGACGAAGTTTGATTATAAATCCTAATGAGCGGCAGCGGCCACTTGCTGTGAAATTCAATTGTATCTTTGCATGTTTCGACGATAAACACAAGAAACCCTAATACAGGTAACATTGTTTCATGCAATAATTATGTAGCATTAATAAATATTTATATTTTGTATAATCCCGAGCACGATTAGTTAACCAAAAAATCCCCGCTGAGTTGTTAAAACCAGAGCCCAAAGTTCATCAAATCATAATGGTAACTCGACTAATATTTATTGATAGCGATAAGGGCCGACGTTGACGAATAGCATATTTTTCCATCACGCTAATTGGAGGGTCGCCATTCCGAGCAGCTGTGGTCGCAGATGCGGTTAATCGCTCCGCGACAAATTACAATCGTATTTACATCTTCGTGGGAAATCATGGGAATAGCTGGACAATTTTCCTTTCTTTATTCATATATTCACGTACTTCGACTTCCTCGATCCTTAACTGTTCCGTTGTTGGACACGAGGCTGCCATTAGAATGATAGTTTCGGCCAAGAGTGGATTACTTGGTACACTTTACGTTTGAATTTTTATCACAGAAATCTCAGTCATTGTATCGTAATGATGTTTTCATCACTTTTAAGGCAAGTGATAATTGATTTCTTATACACACATAAAACAATAAAGAATCTCTCCTTTTATTATAAAATGCATTACAAAATGCACGTATTATTATGACCCGCTCTCTACAAATTAACTTGAATTGTATTGAAAAAAAAATACTAAAAATGTATATGAACACTCAAAAAAGTTGGTTAATTCCATAATTTTGTCGGAACAAATCCGCTTTCAGGGGTTTAATTTAGAAAGGCTACAATGTAATGAGCTCGTCCGTCTCCTCCCCACTGTGACACAGCGAGATCACCTGCAGCTTTTTGTGACAACATATTAAATCCCCACAAACGCTGCTAACTTGCTAAACAGGTCCATTGTGCGTAACAAAATTTACAGACTAATTCGGTCACTCAATTAATCAAATACATGTATATCGTAACATATTAATCAAAACGTATCTTAAGTAGCCAGCGAGCTTGGTGGTAAGTGGCCACTGCAGCCAATGAACACCTATAACCAACCAAATATAAGATTTAGGATCCAAATTTTAGTATTCCTTGAATTCTGCCACAGATGCGCTGCTATTCTTAAGGACTAAGTTGGAACGCTTCGACTATGTATGTCATCCCTTAATTTGAACAGAAAAGTGCTGCAAAACTGCTGTTATCGAGCAGCGTGGCCGTGGTGCCTCCAAAGTCGAACCACAAAAGGTTCTACAATCTTTTTATATAAGTTCAGCATTTACGCTAATTGGATCTTTTCAACGTCATAATACTTTTTATGACATAAAGATTTTATACAAAGGATTAAAATATTATTCTAGAATTCCCTGGTTTGTTGCAAATAAAATTATATCTGACTTTATTCTGCAATATAAATTCGAGGAAATTACATGAACAACGCAAATTTAACTCATTTGCGTTTTGGCAAAGTGGGCTTTTACTTTGTTTTTCTTGTTTTAATTTGTTATATTTGATTTCATCGGTTTCCCTTTTTGGCATGTATTAAGGGATTAATTTAATTATGCCACTAGCAACGCTAATAGCCAAATGTATGTATCATGTTTTAATCAACTGTCATGACATTAAATATTCTGTATTTACAGATAATGCCTCGTCAACCTATTAATGTCCCACCGGGCACGGGTCTCCTCACAGTGAGAGGGATTTAGGCCTTAGTCTACCGCGCTGGCCAAGTGCGAACTGATAGATAGTGTGAATTGGTATAGTGACAGTGCTTATTAGGTACAATTAGTGCGTAGATTTTTCATATTTACGGTGGTAAAATATCATTGTGTTTATCAGATCGGTATTATTTTCTTTAACGAGTAACAAACATCTATCCATGTTCCTAATAAATGTTCACTTTTATAATATTACAAAATTTCGTAGCTACCGCATATCGTATCAACGTTATTTTCATAATAGTTTCATATATACAGGTACCTACTATAATTTATATGAAGAAAACGAATTATCCTTTTAGAATATGGCCGCATTTTCCGCGAGAATATGCCAATTTCCCTTCTAAAATGTTAAAGCTACCAATCCCGCAGTGCGAAGGCGTTGAAAATTAAGCAGTTACACGGACTTTTAATTAAGGCTCGGTCGCAGTGGGTGTCAATTAGGCTGTAGCCCGACCCGATTAGACATTCATATTTTTGCATATTTCAAATATGCAAATGTAAAATTTCTTATCTCCGCTAAATAGTATTAATATTTGCTTGTGAAGTTTTGGACTCGTTGTAAATTCTTTAATGTCGATGTATGTTGGTGATATTTGAAGTATAATTGTCTACCTCCCGATATCTACCAATATATACAACTATTCAAAATAGCGTCATAGTATGTATATATATACAATTTTAAATGAGTCCATTATTTTAAACAAATTACTTTCGCGTGAAAATTAATACGACACTCATAAAAATGCTATTGGAACATAGATACCACATATTCTGCCGCAGTATTAAATTATTCCGAAACAGCAATCCCACCAAGGCTTCGGTGAAGTTGGAATATTTCATCACACGCTGCCACAAATTGCAGTTTACAAAGTGTATAGTTTACCTGCAAAATGTATCGGGTTAACCACAGAACGGATATGTCGTAGAAATGCGTAGCGAATATACAAACAAATAAATATATCGTTAATAACATTTTATACTTTTGACGACCCGAGTAGCGGAACTGTTACCGTACCGCTCTGACGCACAGTGGGCCCCGGGTTCGATCCTCGGTCAAATAGACATCTAAATGATGAATTTAGATTTCTGTACTGGGTCTGGGTGTTTGTGTAATTGTGTATGTGTGTGTCCATGGCACCTACGACACGGGAGAAAATCCTGTGGGGCTATGGGTGTAGAAAGCGTTTTAAGTTTTTTATACTATGTACTTTATATTTCAAGTGCACGCAATGCGGATCAATTAACGTCATGTACGAGTAAGTGTTAAATAAATACTGTCACTAGATGCGATGAAGATGCAAAATGTTACCAAAGAGGATCAATATTGTAGGCGCGACTGAAGAATAAAGATTTACGCGCATATTCATCGTAACAATAGAAAAGTCTTCCTTATTCCAAAAGGCTGATTTGTTGCGTATAGAAACTAGCATATTGATTCGTAAATTTATTCGACGTCTACGTCATATTAAAATTATTCATCGTAATACCAGAGTCAAACCTCTTAAATAAGACATCAGTCTGCTTATCTGGCTCATTTGTCAGAGACAATTAGCATGCAGCCAGCTGACGCTCGTAACGAGTTCGTAGACTGCAACTTATCCGTATGAAAAAACCCATTAGGATTCTATTTGTGTACTTCGTCTATGACCGCAGGAATGAACTCATCTGCAATAGAGCGCTAGTGCATACACCTCAATGATCGCTTGAAACCATTACACGAACAAATTGGTTAGTACGGTCAGCAAATAATGTAGTGTTTATGTTTATTAGTTTTTACACAAAAGTTGCTTATTTAACTTATTACGTTAATGAATGATGTCTAAATCTAAAGGAATAAATAATATTGTCTGTCTATGATTCCGAAATAAGTATCTACCTCTAATTAATTAGTACTAATTTAGTATTTCAACAAACGACATACATACAACAAGAATTTAAAAAAAAACATAGGTAGGTAATTGCTTTATGGTGAGTTTAAAAAAAAATGATGGAATAAAACATAGCACTTTACTGAGATCGGAACAGGATATTTTTAACACAAAAAAATTAGACATTTTTCGAGAGTTGAAATTTTTTTTTCTGTTTCAAATTCAATTGTTCAAATTGTTACTACAAAACTGAACTAAATATACGTGGGATGGGAATAGTATTTCAGTTACAATTTCGATAGTTGGCAGCGGTAACAATACAGGTTGTTTCAGGCATGGTTTCACAGTGTACATTTGAAACACTAGATGTTTTTGCTGACTGTACAGCCTACTGATCGTATGTCATGGTTCAGTTACAACTGACATCGAGCTGGTACTGCTGCGGATTAATTTCAATGTTCACATTCGATCATACTTTTTGACATATTATGACGCGTTTTAAAGTTATGTGACTATTTATAAATGAAGATCCCTTTAAATTATGTAGTTGTTTTACTATTTTTTATTTTTTTCTCATAGAATATAAGAACACGGAACAATAAAAACATTAAGTTTCATTCTTCCGTGATGTGCAATACGGTATAAGATTTACAAAAAAATACATATACAATGCAATACAATGCAAATTTGTAGGTAAGAGTCGTTAGAGTGGCTTAATGATTTTCCCTTATAAAATGTATGGACATCGATCCTAATATATGTGTATTATTCTGTGGTAATACGGAACCCTCAGCACATGAATCCAACTTGCTTGACGTATTTTTATTAACCATAAATATCATCTTATATTTTTCAAACGGAAAAGCGGAAGCGGTTGATTGTCAATGTATTAAAAAAAGAAAATCCTCTTTATGGAATATTTTCCGCGGGACATCACGAAAGTGAAAAACTCATTTCAATAGCAGAGTGGGCGGGCGGAAACGAGAAAACAGATTGCATTGAAATCTGGTCTTAGACTTGTGCTGTCTCAATGGGTGGTTTCAGTGTCGGAAAATGGGCAAGTGCGTGCCGTTTGACTGTATAAAGGGTTCTGTAGCGCTATTAAAAGAAGATATATATTTTTAGTTCTTTAATGAAGATTACAGGTTTGTTGTTTTTACTATTGATTACGGGTCTCACCCGATAACTATTGGACGTCTGGGACGTACTTTACCATATTTCTCCAAATGTGAATTGGTCACAACGAATCACAAGTATAGGAAGTCTTCCAACTGCCCTGCTGCTATTTTATTATAGGGACTTGCCGGGACCGATAATATAATCTAATGTTTATATCCTCCTTAGCGGGAAACCGCGCATATTGACCTAATTTAAAGTAGTATGTTTTTACTAATAATAGGCTTATTTTGGCTGCGATATTACCTGATGTTAAATAAGATGCAGCGTGGTATGTGGCACCTTTGACTACAAGAAACCTATTCACAGCCTTACCACTCTTGACTTGAACTATTCCAGAATAAATTCAAATATAAAATACATATTATATAACTTATTATTTACTTATTATTTCTTAACAAATACAAACTTAAAAAAATAATTTGATAGTTAAGAGTTACAACTACTGAACTCTAAATTTAAATTTTGCCGCCATTACTTTTTTTTTGTTTTCCGCACCGGCACTAGCTTTCGCTTTGACACGGCAATACTACATTTTAAAATTAAATGCTTCGGTGCAAAGCGTGACTATACTTCAATAATATTATAATGTCTGTCAGTGTGTCTCTCTGTTTGTCGATACACAGTAGGCATGTATTAGGTATGTGAGTACCTATCAGCTATCTAATTTTTACAAATCTTGGAAGCGGCTACATTATGATTAAAATAATCGGCTTCAATTAACAACATTAAGTTATACCAATTAAGAACATAAATTAAATAAAAGTAGAAAAGCATAGCGTTCCTACGACATAGGTCCGGTTAGAAATCGGTACAGTTAATCGGAAGATTAGAATCATTGCAGGAACTAGAGTATACCTGTACATTGCAAATTGTCTGGAAAAACCATTGTTTTAAGTATAATGTGGTTTGTTCTTCTGGGTACGTGTATTATTATGATTGTTATATCGTTACACTTAAAGCAGGTAGACTTGCGGGCAGAACCAACAAATAAATCTCTGCTATTCAAATAGAAATAATTTAACATTTCTCTCTCTTACTGTAAAATCTACATTTACTTGGAATTATGCTTTAGAGGTTTTAATTTGTTGCGTTCCTGGATGCAAAGGTTTTGGTGAATTGAGACTGAAATGCAATTTAGCCTACGAGGGCTTTGTGAGAGATCGCCTTCCCTCTTGTTTCGGTTTAATTGCTGGAGTACCAGAGTAAATTGTTTTTATTCAAATAATCCCTTGAAAATGGAGTAAAGAATAATGGAGCATATGCCTCTCCTGTTATATCATGTACTTGCTAAACCCCGCGGTTTCACCCGCGTTAAAAAAGTAAAATGGACTACTTATCTAAACATAAGTAACATCCCGCGCTCCCTCGAGGGGGCCCTCATGCGCGTGGCGCACGCGTTAATGTTTTTCGAAAATTAAAGTAGCCTATGTTAAGCCTTAGACCTTCAGCTATCTGCCAGTGAAAGTCCCGTCAAAATCGGTCCAGACGATTAGAAGATTAGCTCAGCTAAACAGACAAACAGACAGACAAAAAAAAATAATAGCATTTTCGTTATACGTATCGTGTATACTTTTATATGCATTGAGAAAAAAAATGTTATTTTGAAGTCACAAAGTGACACTTCAATTTTTGTTTTGTATAGATGATAATTGTAAGTCGTGTTACCTCGTACAAAAAAAAATCGCAACTGTTGCAGTTCACCTAATGGCAAGTACTCGCTGTCACATATATGTTATATCTGTAAGCCACTTTATATAAAACAGGGCTTCTATCTGAGATTAGTTAAAGATGCGTCGCTACTCTTGAGTATTAAGACTATTGCTGCCTTTTCCCTAACAAGTATCTTGAAGATTAACGTCCCAGGAAATGTCACCGCGAAGACCTCTGACCTAATACCAACATCCTTTCATCAGACGAGCAAATAGATGCGGGTGTCTCACCGATTGCAGGATATGCTAATAATTGGCTAAACTGTCTAAAATTGGCTAATTTGCTCTCAGGTTATTGTTTAAAGTACCTTTGAGGGTTCTAGAGGGCACATGCAGTTTAGTTGATTAACTCTATTGTTGACAAGAGTAAGAGATGCACCTAAGCCTACCTAGTACCTACGCGTGCTTTCATAATTCGACCAACTAAATTACGTATACTTGAATAGTTTAATGGATTAGTACAATTACAATAAGATTTAGTAATAATTAGTTAAGACAGTCAACACGGTGTAATCACAAATCAATACCATGTATGTACCTACCTATGTATGTAGTAAAGTAAATCCTATGTATTAAGCCAGACTGTATTTTATTTTTGTACCAAATATTATATTGACACGTTCAGCCGTTCTGAAGTTATTGAATATCAAAACTTCATCCATGATACTGTGATGATACTAGACTTTTCATACCACCCCGCCTCCTTGAGTCATCCAATTAATCAGTCAGCAATCCAATTTATTGATTTTATCTGTGTGGCAAATTTTATTCAAATCTAATTAGAACTTTTTGCGTGAAAGCACAACCAACATCTATCCATCCATCCATACTCACAAAGTTTCACTTTAATAATATTAGTAAAATAATAAATATGGCCTATCGACGAATCGGAACGAGAATGTAATGCGCACCCGTGCAATAATCCGTGGAAGCTATTACACGCACGGGATTACCTCACAACTGTTCACAGTTTAGTCGCAGTCCGCTTTAGGTGCGTTTTAATCCGATTTTGGTATTGCACTGCCGCGCTGCGGGAATTCAATTGCAGTTTCAATTATTAACTCAAAGGACCAATAAAGGTACATATGTGGTTTTAAAGTTATGGACGAGATACAATATTTTCTGCTTCTCGGAACCAGTGACAGGAAATTTGTTTAAATGATAGAAGACATAGTAATACTGAAAATAGCTTGGATATCTTAGTAAATTAAAAAAAATCATAAACATATAAACTCTGCCATATTAAAATTCATTAGACCATTAATTTACACTGGTAATATTTCCGTACTTCTGAATACATGAACTACTTGATCTACTAGAATTAAATAGGACTACTCAGGTTTGTTATTATTTTTTGATATACAATATACAGACGGCTTGGCAATGTCGGATTAGCCTTTAACCTGTATCGTCCAATCTATACATCTCTGCAACTGACTTCCACTTAATTGACGACGTGAGGTCCTTCACTAACGATGGGTCCCCATTTAATTGGCTGCAGCACACGCAGCGAATAATTTCGTAACCGTCAACGCGGTAGAGTGGTAGTAAATAGTTGTAGTCAACTACTGTTAAATTCATGATCGTGCGATGTTTATGCCGCTATAAAAGATAAGTTCGGCGCCTCGCCGGCAACTGTCTCGTAATACCGTGTTCTTTATGTAAAGTGGTTCGCCATACGGCAATACATATTTACATAAAAGGTTGTAAGAGTTATATTTCTAAATCTTTATTCTGTTTTCGATCACTATTTAACAAGACGTTAGTAGATTGCGTATATAATAATTGCCAACATTGAAAACATTGCCAACCCCTGTCCCATAAAGAAACCAGGAAAGAAATCTAAATCCATCATTTAAATATCTCCCTGGTTGGGATTGAACCTGGAATCTTCTGCGGTGAAATAATCTTGGTACAAAAATAGGATGAACGTCTTAACTAATAACACTAGGGGAGTCGCCAATGTTTCGACGGTTTTGTAGAACTATTTACACCCTTTCTTTCGTTCGGGAAATACCTCAGGAGGAAGTTCATTCCACCTCGTGTACTCATGAGATACCTATCGTAACGTCTCTTATACTTTCTCAAATATTATATCAATTCACTTATCCAAGCCGACTACGGTCTATCGATATTACAACGATATTAAACCGATTTCATGGTGGTTTTCAATTTAGTACGCTTGATCCGATCCTTAATCGATTTCCCGTTTTTCCGGTCATTTAACTGAAATTTTGTTACAAGCGTTGTTTGTATGATGCTTATAAACAAATACATTTCTCCTATTTAGTTATGGGTAGTATAGATATGTTTGTTTTTAGGTTGTTAAAATCTTATTTTTTTATTTAATAATAAACTTTTATCTTCGATTTAGTGATCAGGGAAGGCGGGAAACCCTTTAATGTTCGATTTTGGGGGCACCGCCGCCTTATCTATTTTAACCTAAAAACGACAATGTTAAGCGCTTCTGTTTTCTGGTTTAAAGGCGTGGTGAGGAAAACATACTTATCCGAGACGTCTTCAGTCTTCGGGTACGAGCCTACGGGTCTTCGGGTTCGAGTCTACGAGTCTTCAAGGGTAGCATGAATCATTGACCAATCTCCGTAAGACATGACTTATCTGTCCCCAGGTGGCAGTCCATAGACGGCTAGTCCACCTATCATCAGGAAGATGTTAGTTTGCTACTCCTATAATATAAATAAGAGAATCACAGCGTGGAAGCTGTGAATTTAGTTATCGTTTAATTACAAATGTAGTTCCCGCCGAGTCGGCGTTTATTTCTCAACAGCGTAACGTCTGGGTTGTTAAAGAACATAATTATATCCAGTTTTGATTATTAAGCTCTTTCTAATTGCTAACGACTGGTGTACTTCTCGGCAAGTGTATTTGCTTATTTCGCTAAGTATCACGCAAATTTTAATGTCTTAACAGCTGAATTTAAATTCTGCGTTGTAGCTTTTAAGCAAATATATTTTTAGATGTTCAGAGATATTAAAATTGAGTAATTTTTGATATAAGAAAAAACAATTCAATATTGTTATAAAATTTAATATTCTAATTAATATTATCTTATTTTCTTAATTCTTATTATGGGTTCTTCATCAGGGGTTTTATTTGTAGATTTTTATAAGACAACACATTTTTTTCTGTAGAATGACAAATTTAATATTTAGTAAATATGATAAATTATCATACTCATCTATATATTTTAGGATATAACTCTGGCTTATTTATGGAACATGCCTTAAAATTCATATTTTAAGCGCTTGTGTAGGCTTAAAATATGAGGAGTGCTTTAAGACTGAAAACTAACAGATTCCCTTATGCCGCTCCTGTGAACACACTTCCTTTGACCTCCGAGCGATGCGCTCGACACTCCACTATAGGATTACTTTTTTAGCAGACAAACTACTAGCTTTTCCATTGGAAAGCTAACCAGACGACATACATGAATAGTGACTGTCAATACGGACTTCCGTTTTTCGAGAGAGTGATCTCTTCGAAAAGGTATCACGTGAAATTGTATGTACAGCTGTTTGCGTTCTAAAGGCGGCGTCAATATTGAACATAGCAAAATGTTTGATGCTTAGAAATAAAGGGTATAAGGGAAAATATCGTGAGAGTTTTACTATGATCTCGTAATTTTGTAGTTCTAGTCGGTCTGAAATTTACACAACTCAATAGGCCAATAAATAAAATTAGTGTCTGTTTGTGATACATGTAACGAAAATGCCATTAAAAAAATTGACTGTCTGTCTGTTTGGCTGAGCTAATCTTCGAAACAGCTGGACCGATTTCGACAGGACTTTCACAGGACAGGATGTTACTTATATTTAGATAAGTATTCCTTTTTACTTTTTTAACGTGGGTGAAACCTCAGGGTTCAGCTAGTAAGGAATAAAGTATCTTTGAAATGAGCTGTCTAAGTGTTATACGTTATGATATTACTTTCAACATAAATTAATTAGAAATAATTTGTAAACAGTTTTTTTACTCATAAATCGATCCCATAAAATAAAACTCGTATCTACATAGAGCAAGGCAAGCACGAAGAAAAAAGAAGAAAAGAAAAGAAAATAGAAAGAAAGAATTTTATTTTTGCGATACTGCACTAGCAGTATTTGCGTAACGTAACTTAGAGTGAGAAAGAAATTCAAAGTAAAATTTATTTCCTCGCCCTGTATAAGTACTCACAACATTTCCACGACATTGGCAAATCAAATGAAGCCACTAAAACTCATTTCAATAGGACCTATTTTCCACTTTCCGCTCTCTGTAGTTTTTATTCAACTGTTTTACCGTTCGGTGCGGAAAAAGTAACAACGGAACCATATTACTTAGCTTTTGCTGTCTGTCCGTCTATCACAGAGCTCTTTAATAAACTGCAATAGATAGAAACTTGAAATTTCTAAAAAGCGTTTTGTTATACCCGCTATAACAACAAATACTAAAATTTTAACCGACGTCTTGGTGTTTTTCGGTTTATCTATTGAACCGTAATAGGTAGATAATGGATACTTTAGAAAGGCATGTGTATGGTATACACACATAGGTAACACATAGATGCTATGAATACAAATATTATTACGGACTTTATTTTTAGATACGGAACCCTTTTATAAAAGTTCGTCTTGCACTTGGCCAATTTTATTCAACTGTTTTTCCGAACAGTGTCGCTCGTTGCCTCGGTTCGTATTTCGCATTTCTAAAATATACGATACCAATAATGGGGCAATTTCAAGGAAAATATTGTTTCCAGCTCCAAGCTAAAACACGGAACACACAGTTTCTTTATCGTGTGTGAGGAAACTAATATTTGTACGGTTTTGCTTGTTGCAACGATATTATGTTTATTGGTTTAAGTTTAATTAAATATGTATTTGTTGGTTTTACAAAAAATCTGCCGTGTACATAACATATTTTAATGTCATATCCAATTCCTACTTGTATAAGTAAACGTAGAGTCTATTATACTTTAACAATTGTCTATGACAAAGTCAATAGAAGAAATATAATTTTAAAAGCGTAACCCTCACAAATTTTTCAAATTATCTCGTATAGAAATTGTTATAAAATGACCCATTTCTGAAACTAACCGCTCCCCTATCTACCTCTGCTATAAAATACTTAAATACATAAAAGACCTGATAGAATCAATCAATCAGGAATTTAAATGTTTCAAACTTATAATATTGCGCTGAGGAGCTTATACATTTATTTTGAACTATAGCAACATTTTTTATTTATACAATAATACAACTTATAAAAAAAAAAACTTTATATACTTATACTTATACTATACTTATTATTAGTTTATTTTTAGATTCTTTGTTTATATTTAGATTTAGTTGTATAAATGAAAATATGTACTTATAAAAACTTTAAAATGTATTCACAAAGAGTATTAAAGTAAAAAAAAAAATAAAAGTCCCGTAGTGTATTGAGCAGACACTGCAACGCCAGACGCCTAGAACTTATTTCAATATAGACTGTTTATCGTTCCACCGCTTACCTGCTCTCCCTGCAATGTACTTAGGTAGGTACCCATTTTGCACCTGCGTAAGCTTATGCAGGCAACGGTATTGTTAACTTAAACATGTTTATATTTGGCGAAAATATGCAAAGTTGTTTTACGAAGTTTGTTATAAAACTTATTAATAGAACAAACTTAACACAGTTGTTTATATTTTTACTATATTTTTTCTAACAGAACGGGCCTTTTTATAATTAGTGACGGAACAAACGAGCATGCAATCCCCAATATTCAAAGTTGTTTTACGTAGTTTGTTATTACACTTATTAATAGAACAAACTTAACATACTTGTTTATACATACTCATTTTTTTTCTAACAGAACGGGCCTTTTTATAATTAGTGATGGAACAAATGAGCATGCAATCCCCCAGGTGGTAATTGGCACCTATTGCCCATGGCCACCGGTGATCAATTTTTTTTTAAGTAAACTTAAGTAGTCTTATCTGAGCTCCGCTACAAATACGTTGCTACAACATTGGCCTAGGTTGGAACATCTCGGATTTGTGTCCTTACTACATTGAAGGTGAAGACTAAAATAGGGTAACGTTGGTGCCTGCGGAGTTTAACTTTAAACGATTCCTACAGCATTTCCTACAAGATTTTCTTAAAGTGGCAAGAAAGCGTGCATGCAATAATAATAACGATAGCTTATTTCAATACTACTCTTCGCTTTCCTTCTCTGGTGCAGTTTCTAGATACAAGCTACACTTCGCTTTCCTTCTCTGGTGCAGTTTCTAGATTTTTCAAGCATTACAATAGGATTTTATAGGAAACGGCTGGCAATCGGCTTTGTCGCTAATCCGATAAATCGGATTGTGCTACTGCAGACATGGATAGAGTGTTTTACATTTATCTTTAAATAACTTGAATGAATACGGTTCTTTCTTTCTTTCTAGTGTATAAGTAGAAGTAAAAATTAAATGCAACCTTTCAGTTTAATACCTAAGTTACTATAACTTAATAAATCATAGGAAATACAAGCTATAAGCTAGATATAAGCTTTTAGTGACCGTAGGTACGCGCAAATGGTAAAATAAAAGGATTCTCTTGTATCCCTAATACATTAAGGGACATAGGTATTTGTAAAATAGCTTAGTACCTACCTTATTTCGGCGAAAAGAAAAAATGATTTAAAAGTAAAAACATTTTTTTGTAATTGGTATTAACTCGTATTAAAATTTAAATGGTATAATACGAAGTTTAGAGGCTTTTCTGGTTAGTATGCACAAGAATAAGCAGTTTGTTGGTCTATGGCCTGTAACGGTCCACGGTCATTTGTTACCAGCGACCTTTGACTGCAGTACTGTTACCTTACATATATGTACATAGATATATTACTTGTGGATACGCGTCATTACCGTCGAATGTTTGAGAACTGCGAATGAATTTAATACACCAACAATAAAATAAGAATCTTGAGATTCAAATAGTCAAAGTGACTAGAGCTAGTACTAGACATTACTAGAGCAAAGGCGTTACAAAGTCTAATATTCGGGATAGTTAATTCACTATGCAGGTTCTAGTAGTACACAAAATGCTTCTCCGCGGTAATGACGACTTACAACAATAATATATTTGTAGTGGTAACGAGTGTAATGACAACAATAAAAACTAATTGTGACAGTTTCACTAATTTGTGATAGTGACTAACATACTATAGGTAACAGACATACGAAAAAGGCTTTAAAATATCTCATATTCGCGATACTCAAGTCAGCTCTAGTACCACAGAAAATCCTTCTCCGCGGTAATGACGACGAATTACAACAATAACATAATTGTGGTGGTAACCTGTGTAATCGCGGCACTTGAGCGCGCTGCATTCAAACGAGCGTCATTACACGCTGCCATTTGACTCGAGTGCTTATGAGATGAATGAAGTGTTTAAACTGAGAAAAATAGGTTACGTTTAACCATCGGGCTGTTTACGTTGTCCTGGTAATTTGCGCAGTTGGCTGGTTACTTAACCTTTTTGAGTCAAAAGTTGGGCGGAATATGAGGAGCCTAGTACCTACATAATATTCCGCGCTATTCCAATACTGAACGACACATGAATATGCACCGTATGTTCTGTTTTTACTGGCGGAACTGCCAGATATATAAATGATAAAATTTGATTTCTGTTGTTTTTAATTATGATTTATTTTATTAGTTTATTTATTATTAGTTCATTATTATTCGTCTTAAGTTAAGATATATTCGACAATCTTCCTAATGGTCTCCTTTTGTGCTACTCTGTAACTCATAGAGTTCTGGTCCGATAGAATAATTATGAAAAACACCGTTCGACTTTTTTTGTTTTGGTACAATTTAACTAAGCATGACTTATACAGCACCATGAAGAATCAGACACTAATAAAAAGCACTACTTATTATAGACAGACGCTTATCATTTCTTTGTATCATTTAATGACTGTATTCATGGAAGTTTGAAACGAGCTTCATTACAAGCAGTTTCCATCCAAGCGATTATCGCGAAGCTTTCGTACGCAAATTGTACTTCATGAAGTTAAGCTCTACTTGACTTTTAAGCTCGTTTGTGAGAGTTGGCCGAAATATTAATATTGAGATTTTAATTATAATACGAATTGGGTAAATTTTACCCAGAATGTATTGAGAATATTAATTAAATTACATATAATTATTTTTTTATTGTTATAGTTACTTTTATATTCGCAAATATAAGAGTCAAAACTTATATAAGATACGTAAATACCTCGAGTATTAAAAAGTTTGAAAATTAGATAAAAACTAATCTTCGTTACTTGTTTTATTATCTCTCAATAAACAACTATCAGGTATTTTTATTATTTAGTTATTTACTTGTGTAATGAGGAAAACTTACGAGTAACACGAACTTGATATCTACCATTAAATACGTTATTTTTATATCGTGTGAACAACTCTTAAGAGTTCATAAAAATATCATCATATCGTATTATTTGACTTCGCATCGAAGATTAATTACGATTTAAAAAACCATTATAGATCCGATATCACCAATTTCTTAGTAAAATGTTAAAGTTTTAATTAGATACATAACGTCGACGCCCGGTGATAAACTTGTCTGCTGGTATCATAATTACATTTGGAGAAATTTCGGGTTTAGGTTATTAAACTTTGCTATAGCAATGAAAGTAATAAAATATATTGATTTGGATTGATTCATCAATTACTAGTTGGTTATAGTATATAGTATAATTAGTATATAAATGTAACTGTAATTTTTTTTATATTTTCTACAGCAATTCATATTGTTAAGTCATTAAATCCAGAACTTTCAAAGAATTTTATGGCCTTCTTTACGCAGGAGACTACATGTCTTCTTGCGAAAAATTCAAATACCCAGTAATTGCCAAGATAACGCTATAAATAGTCATTCAATTTAAAACCTATTTCCACGACTGGACATAGGCCTCCACTAATTGGCGCCACGTCAACCGGTCTTGTCTTCAGAATCCAGCAGTTTCCTGTCTTCCTCAGGTTATCAATCCACTCACTCGCGGTGACTTGTGCTTTTATTGCCTAACCTCGTCACCAATTCAGTACATAGGCTCGAAAATGTATTTTTTTAAAGTAGCTGATGTTCGCGGTTTCACTCGCGTTAAAAAAGTAAAAAGTATACTTATCTTATTATGTTCCGCCTTACACCTTCAACTATCTGCCAGTGAAAGTCCCGTCAAAATAGGTCCAGCCGTTTAGAAGATTAGCTCAGCCAAACAGACAGACACACGCACATTTTTTTAAATTGCATTTTCATTTTAGGTATCGTGTATACTTTCATGTGCACTGAGTAAAAAATGTTATTTTGAAATCACAAACAGACAC
>DWPV01002196.1:0-17891 GCA_018251915.1 Urbanus proteus proteus
ATAATAATCATAAATATACAATAAAATGTAGCCATAAAATATTTATATTGACAAGTTTATACACGTAGTTACACTGCGCAACTGAGTAACACACTAATTTTCACAGCAATATTAAAGAGAACTAAATTTATGCTGCGAGTATCGTTAGCGATAAAAATAAATTTCATAACGTGCTTCCCTAGACTAGGTGTCAACGTCATATTAGACAACTGCCACCCGCACCATGCTACAACGCACGGGCTATAATACATAGAAGTACAAACAATAAGTAGGACTCAATAAAACTACGATGTTTGTTTTCATTTTATACGTTTTAACAAATAAATTAAATAAGTAACGATAACTTTAATCAAGATTAAAAGAGACGTATTTTTTTAGTAATAATAATACATTACTTTTGTTTGATGGGATATCTTATGGGTTGGAATCGTATTGATATCTCTCAGCACAATTCCAACTTATTTAGGTTACTGCAGGGTGGACTTTATTATTTGTGGTCAATTTCAAGTATTTACGTTGCATTTACCACATGTCACGTGAATTAAAAGCCTATAATTAATACGACAAATAACAGTAAAAAACTTGTAAACTAAAGTAACTGATAGTTGTTATTAACGATGAGTGGCAAGAAATTCTAATTTAGAACTTTCTATCAAGAGTCTGGTGTTTCTAGGATATGTGCAGCAAATTAAGGCTAATAACAATATAGAACTAACGGTTTGTCCGGCTTCGCTTAATTGCAAGTTAGTTTTACAAAATGTATTGATGTCAAAATGCAATTTCGTATTGAAATTAATTGTTTGTAAATGGAATCATTAGTATTATAGCGGGTTGAATACTAATTGCAAATCGTGTCGTTTTTATATGGTACACCTCATTTAACGTAATATAACTATATACTTACATTATATTAAAAGTATATTACCTATATTAAAAAAATAGTAGAAAAACACGATTTTCTTAGTATATCCGTGTATCGATTCATTGATGAGGAAAATTACGAAAATACCGATATTTTCTCGCACGACTTCACATACTCAGGCTAAGTTTATATGTATGTGAAGCAATTTATTGTAAACAAGTGAAAAGGTGTTTTCCTCGCATGGCTTGCTCTGACAAATACTCATTTTTTTTCGAAATTCTGACATTTTATGACACACAATTTTGTCCTTATTTTGAATACAATAAAATAATCGTAAAATTTAAGTATTATAACATTTTTTACCGCCACATTTATAAAGTGAAACCTCCAAGTTTCACACGATCGTTAAGTGAATAGGAAGTTGAACGTAAAATAAATCAATTAGTTTCAGCATGAACTCTTGAAGAGAAAAGTCTGAAACCAGTTATAATATTTACGACTTTAACATAGAACTTTATAATAACGGATATTAAAAGTTTTTGTTTTATATTTATATGTATGTTTGGCTTAGATGATAGACATTAATTTTTTCGTGTATAAATTCGTAACAGATTTTATGTGTATTATCTTTCTGTTTGCTCCCAAAAACTCACAAGATCATTATTCTATAATTATATTCATGAATATAATAATTAAAATTTATGATTGCTTTATGCAGCAATAAAATTGTAAAATATATTGTTTGTGTTTATGAATAGAAATGCAGGAAAAATGTTTCATCCCTCGTAGGTGTGAATAAAATTGTAATGCTTAACGGTTGAATGGGCGTTGATTCAGGGGCCGTCTTGGATATAAATCACCGGGGAAGCCGACGTCTCCTGAATTCTGTATGAAGGTACAATGGTAAGGAACGCATCATTACAAGGAGAGATTCATCTATCAATCTATTCTAATTGCATTTGATACTTTAAGGCGGATATCGTTTTAAAACAAAGGAAACGAGTGTTTGGATGTACCTAAGGTGTTTAATGTAAATTTAAATAATTAAAAAGAATAAAAAAAAAAACATTTGTGTAGCGTAAGCATACAAATGAGCAATACTTGCAGAGTTATTGGAGACTAAGAACCGCAAAGTACATACACATAAATAACAAGCAGGTAAACTTGCCAGCACAAGCAGACAGGAAATTGATATAGTAGTTACTACAAATATAATGCGCTTCTTGCACACGACTAAGCAACCGGCAGACAATATTGTACAAGTTCAATGACCAAGTGTGCGAGGCCAAGGCAGCAACGATTAGCTACTTTTTATGGCCCCATTCAAAATGTTCGATAAAAACTTGCATCGAGAGAATTATCCACATTAAACGATCTACGGCCTTTTAAGGATCGCAGCAGGAAGCGAAGCGGTCGGTATGACCAAAGGCAGCAAGTGGGACCGCGATAGAAATGCAAAGAAAAACTAATCGTCTCACCATTAACTGGACCTTCGCGTATGGGGACGTAGCCTGTTAAGACACATACGGTCTGCTATGCGAGATTCCCGCTATCTACTTGGCTTTATCTCCAATCGTATTGCATAGCGTATACGTTTAACGGGGACCATAAACAACGATTTACTTGCATTCCAGTGGGATAACATTGTTTAGCCCGCATCACATTAAAAGCTGGCAGGCCTGAGTATGGCAATAAATTGTGCAAAACAAAGGAGAACATCTCGTAGTCGGTAAAATAAAATGAAATTTGCGGTTTTTGCATGAGGACATCTCGACAAATGGTCTCGTCAGCCGCGCCGGTCAAATGCGGAATGGGGATAGCTGTCGCCTTGGAATATTTTGCTACAAAATTAGTCATTTCCGTTGTTTACAATTTAGCCCAGTTTTTATACACGTATAATGAGAAAATAACCAGAAAAATCGGTGCGTGTTACTACATGAAAGAATTCAAGTCATAATTCATATAGGACCAAGTTACCTAAGTTAGTAAATACATATGTACATTTATCATACCTTCAAAACAGATCCGTTCTTTTAAATCAGAACCATTTTTTGCCTAAAAAGAACTTTGTTCTGTAAAGTTGCAGACTGTAGTAGTCTTCGTCTAGTCAAATTATACTAACTACATAAAACGTTGTGCAATGTGACCTGCTTTTGGACCTCATCATGAATGTAGGCACTATCTCTAAATCAGTCAGTATCAAGCGTAAAAGCATATTGTCAGCAATAAATAGTTTTTATTGTGTGAATTCTATTATGTGCTTAGTTTATTGTTGAAAACGCAATACGGGAAAATGTCAGTGACCGCATGTAATATGATTCGCTGCGTTGTCCGCGAGTGTGGATAAAATTGATTTATATAGACACGCTTAAATATACAAACCTGAAAATACCATGGCTCTATGGTTGTCTAATTGCAAGCGAACCAGCAAGATTACGAAGGAAGAACCCCTCGAGGTTTGATTTCGGAAACACGACTGCCAAATATTTGTCTTTTAATAATAGTTTTAAACTATAAAGTTACATGATAACGTGTAAGGGAAACACGAGGCATTCCAAATAAGTCCTCAGGACTTACAACCCATCTGGGATTGGTAAAGGATGTTCATGGGTCACTTGGACTTACCATGAGTTGAACTGCATACTATTGTTTCAGTATTTTATAAGTTATCCTTGCTAGTGGTAATCAAGATAGTAGTCGGTATTGATGTTAACAACCATTTAAGTTCGCGAGAAGCCCCGGGCGACATGAAAAAATGTCGGTCGCTTACCCGCATTAACAATAAGCTGTAGTTTGATGAGGGGAGGAATGATGAACAATTATATTGAGGAATTGTTCTTTTTTAAACATTTGAAACGGTAAAATTTTTAAAATTTGGACGACCCGGATGGCGCAATGGTTAACACGCCGGACCGCTAATCCGAGGGTCCTGGGTTCGATTCCCGGCGAGGCGGAAATTTGAATGATGAGTTTAAATTTCCGTTCTTGGTCTGGGTGTGTGTCCTTGTCTTGTGTGTTGTCCATGGCACCCACGACACAGGAGGAAATCCTACTGTGGGGCTATGAGTGTGAAGCGTTATTTATTTATTTATTTAAATGTAACAAATTAATGGAACGTTAGCACATAGCATATGAACGTTCCACGAATTTATGAATAAGTTACAGTTTGTGGGCAGATCTGTAATAGATCAATACCTAGATCAAAGGTTTTTATAAACGTGTTCAATGCCCGTGAAATGGAGTGTTTACCTCCGATTAGCCTTTTACTGAGCAGTCGGAATCCCGTAACTGTAAATCTGTATAAATTATCTTCTACTTACTGAAGTCTGTATAAAAATTAAGTGTTTCGTGCGCAGTAGAAATAATTGCTCTTCTCTAGGTTCTTCGATTCTAAAATACGAGTGTAATTCCTTTATATGGTTGATGTGAGCTTCTTGAAATGTCTTATTTTTGGGACCGAAAGGTATTTTATATAGTGTAACATGATTTTTCTTTATCTCGGCAAAAATATATGGCTCTTCTACCTTATCCTGATTTTAAATCCTGAATTTAAATCATATAGGTACAGCTAAAAGTCCTCACGTCACTTCTTGTTAACAATTAATTTATTAATAAGTAAAAGCCAACCTATCTTCAGGTGTAAAATTAATAAAATTTAATAGCGATGTAAAATTCGTAATAGCGAATGAGGTAATGAATTATAATTATGCGCGGGTAACCCTCCCCCGTGGCTATAATGACTATAGCAGAACATTAGCCAAATACAAATTACGAAGAAATGCGTAAACAGGTATTATAAGGGATCGTGCAGTTTTGCGTAAATTAGGGGAACGAGGCTTTTTCCTTGTTTTTATACGGCTTTCAATGTATTATTCTCGAACATATGTGCGTAATGTCTGTATAAAAAGTTTTTTTTCCCGTTCAATTTTACTTTTGTAATTATCCCGTCGATGCTTGATGGTTGTTGTATACAGTTAAGTTATTGTTAGATATCGGATTTATTAAAATATAAATAAAATATGAATACTAAAAGTAATGAAAACGAAGGTAAACTAAGTTTGTTTCAGCAACTGCAGGAATGAACATGGCTACAGTAAGCTCATAATTCATCACAACTTTATGTCCAATCATATTATACCGACCTACGTGCAGTTTCCAAGTAAACGTCTAAAATAAGTGATAAATTAGACAATAGAACAGAAGCAGTAACTAGGTAACTACATGATTTCATGGCGTTTAAATGGCCAGAAGCCTTGCGATAGTATCTGCGTCTGCGGCTCGTTAGCGGCCAACTTATAAATTTTAAGACGTCCATAACTCCTTACAATGGAAGGGCGTGGCCCAAACTTGAGACACGTAACGTGAAGCTCTGCTTGTTTCCGGTGAATTGTTTCGTACCTTTATTTTTGCAATGTAATAAAAATTATCATTAACATAATTTTGTGTTCAAGTTGTCGGTGCGTGAAATGGCGAATGGGTTGGTAAGAAAAATTGCAGCAACATTAATATATTTTTAGAAAAATATTTGAAACTTGTGCATTTAATGCCCGTCTAGATGTGTCTGTCTTATCAGAACATAGCAAGGTAATCCCGCTATTATAAGGCAAACATATGACAAATAACTTCTTCCAGCTAAGTCCAAGAAAATCTACTGCAGTCAACAACACTAAAATCTTAATGCAATCCTTATTAATTTCGAAATAGAGTATGATGCATCATTCTATACATACAGATGACTAAAATGAATACGAAGTATCAAATTCAGCTATTATTTGAAACAGCTGCGTAACGGTTTGTGAGTACACAATCGATAACCACATTGTACTTGTATCACATTTTGTATTCGCAGTATTCGCTGATATCGTGTCAGTGTCGTATGGCTCATAAGGCTTCACGAAGCCACCGTCCTAAGGTTACAAGCATTGATCAAACGAACTTATACTAAATTGATTTCAAAGCTTCGGAGAATTTCAAATTGCATCGTTAAGAATCAACTTACTTCTGTGAAATAAAGATTTTCAAATGAAGATTCAATTCACAATTTAAATACAATATGAAATTCTAGACTTAAACACAAACATACTAATCAGCGCTCAACCTGTATTTATCAGGTTTGTTTAAACAGCCAGTATGTGTATGCGGTCTGATATTTCCAAAACTGTCACGTACGTTCGCCCACTCAGAGTGCCAATTATATTTGAGTAATGCTGATCACCGGCAATATAAATCTCGTTTAAAAATCATATTAAAATTCGGCGTGACGTCAATGACCGGGGGCTGGCTTCCCAGATTGGTTTTGCACGGAGGTAGCGTGGACAAATCACTATGCGTGTTGCAAGTAATATCGCCTTATGATTATAGAAATATGGTTGGTTTCATCGATGTCACACGGACTTGGCGAGGCTTTACGCTACATTGCCCGCTTGCGGTGTGGTATTGAATGACGTGCCCTTATTTTATGCTGCATTTACGTCAACGCAAAATAGAATTCAATGCGTTGAACATCAACGTTCACCGATACCTAGTATTTGCATAATATTTAATACTCTTTAAAACAGTTGATCAAGGATTTGAATTTCTAATTGTAGATTTATTTTTCTGAAGTTTGACTTACATTTCCTAACTTAGGTATTACGGTTAGGGTAAAACGGTGAATGAAAATATTCTAACGTATAATGTTTGACCGACATGTCTGAGAGTTCATAAAATCTTAAATACATGTGAACTCTATCAATATAATTATATTTACCTAGCGTCCACTACGCCATTATGCTTAAGCCATTCATGATTCGAACCGGCAGTAGGCCAGTATTGGTTGATAATCAATTTGATTATAACACAACAAACACAAAGTAACCAATAACGAGATACGTAAGCCTCGTAAAGCCGCAATTTTCCCTAGAGGCGTATTACACGCATGGCTGTCAGTTGAATTTCATAATCATGCTCGTCCTCTATAATCATAACATTTTGCACAACGAAATTTATTATACAATTCAATTTTAGGCAAAGGACACCGGCAACAAAGGTTTGCTTCAAAGTGTTTGACAACTTAAGAGGGTACTATTAAGAGGCATCGAACAAGACGAGGAATGAAATTTAATTATAAGTTGGTTGATTAAAAAGGATGCTCATCAAAATTGATTCCCAAATTGTCGACTTTTAACTTTATAAGCGTTGTTTTGTGATATTGAAGCAGCAAACCAACATGCAATTCACCTGATGATAAGTACTCAGTGTTACCCATGGGCATCTACCTACATACAACAGGATTTAGGTCCTACGTGAGGTCGGCTATTAAAGCGTGTAGACTATTAGACAGAAAAAAGTGTGGTGTTGGCCTTAAAAAAACTTTATATCATCTTTAAAAATAAACCGTGAATTACAGTATAGATATTAAAGAAACCAGCGGAAATAAGGTATGTGTATTTCAAAATAGCACCATTCACTAGATAGAAAGATCACACAAGTGTTTGTTGTAACAATGAACGGCAGCTCTGTGCTTCATACATCCCGGAACTATGCTTTACGAAACAAATGACCTTTGCTAGCCTCGAGCTAAATTAATAGGCAGTAGGAATGTAATATTGGCAAAAGTTTATAAACGGAGGTTTAAAAGTAGCATTACTGTAAAAAAATAATAATTAAAAGACAGAGTTTTAGAGAAGACTGTATTGAACAGCATAAGACATTGACTCGTCAAAATGTTATTTTTAGTAGGAAAAGTAGCAAGAATATTTGTGAGGTTCAGGTCTTTGTAAAATAAACATTGGCTGTTATATAAATATTTCCAAAAATTTTAAATGTTTTCGTCGTCATCTCCCATTATTATACCGCTGCTGAGAAAGGGTTTTCTTTCAGAATGTAAAAGGGTAAGTTTATAGTAACTTCGCTGGCCAAGTGTAGATTTGTGGAGTTCTTACTAGTTGAAGAAATATCTTTTTTGTGACCTTTTAGGGATGTAGGTTTCCACACAATGTTTTTCTTTAGCATTCGAGTGTATTTGAAATTTATTGTCACACAATAAATTTAAAATACGCACATAACTCCGAAAAAACCAGCGATGCGTGCGTGGGATTAGAATGCCGGACGTCCAGCTTGAAAGGTCAACATTAATATCAAAAAGCTGTAACTGCTTAAATAAACATTTAAACTGCTTGGAATTTAAACCAGAATCCCCGAAATATGTAGTTTCTATTGTCAGATGTTGTTGGTTCATGTCCATCCAATTAATCAACACTAAAGGCGTAACAAATAAACTGATAGAAGTTAATGCATGTCCTACGAAAATAATGAACTCATCCGAAGTTTCTTGCATCCGGGAGTTAGGAGCAGTGCGGAGTGGCACCAACATCCCACGAGGTGGCTACCGGTTCAACGACCTTTAGCTCACCAGGAAGTCTAAGTCAAATTAATAATAGCCTACACTATATAGAACTAAACGCTAGTTGTATGGTAGTTGAGTCATTCAATTTATCTTGCAACTTAACAATACACGAATTAAAAGTATTTGTGATGACTATGTAGATCTACACGAATGTTGTTTAATAAACTTTCTACAGTCATGATACCACATTATAATTAGCAGCGTTCTGTGGGCGATGGACATAGACACAAATACAAAAACACCCAGACCCAGAAAAGAAATCTAAATTCATCATTTTGATGTCGTCATTTAATACGATCTGCTTCTCAGACCAATTAGCCTTAGCCTAAAAGGATTGTTTGCTTTCTGTGTTCGTGTATTGTGATCTGTTAACCGCATATATCGATATAGGTATTTGCTATGAGAACACAATATACAATCATTTGCATTGTGTGCAGCAATCAAACTGGCGACAGTCTTACATTTCTAAAGCTGTTTATTATTGATGTTTTTATATGCAAATATATGCGTTCTTTGCAAACCATTCACGTGGCAATATAATCCGTGTATTTTCGCTTAGTTACAATCGTCATCATTGCTCTATTTAGTACAAAAACAAATTTAAATGCCACACCAGCATTTGGAGTATTCGGCATTCGAAATATATAAACATACGGGACTATATTTTGTATACTGTACAAAGTTTGTTACAGATATGCATAAATCATGCTAACACGTTGATCAGGCGTGATAACACTCAAATTGTGTACTCCAACACGTCGAGGGCTAATTTGGTTCCCAAATTCGAAGGGAGGGGAAAATTTGCAGGAATATTTATTGCTTGCGTAATTAATGTTTGGTTTTAACTGAAATTACGATCTTGATAACAGGGCAACGATAAGCCAGTCACGAATTTTACTTAGAGATAATCAAGTAAACCAGTAATTAAAACGTTTGGATTAATATTTGAACACGCTAGGCAAGTGCTTCGGAGACTTTATACATCTAATAAAATTAAGAAGAATAACTACTACGGAACAAGTACGGAATACAACAGGCAGGTGTTCCTGGGATTTTAACCTGATACCCTCAATGCTTGAAGTTTAAATTCACATCAATATGTTACCTGTAATTTTAATAATATTTTCTATCTGATGTTGTAAAGGTGAAAATTTGTGAGAAATTATGGCCGGATGTAAGTGTATTCCTCATTAATGCAAAATTGGGATGACAGGTATAATAATTGTTTATAATCTAAATTACGACAAATACTGTATAAGTAAGCAGACGGAGCCACGTGAAAGAGCAAATAGCATATAGGTATAAACGATTGTTACTAATCCCTACAAAGGACGTAATTTATTACTGTCCGGTAAACAAACTAACGAACTAAACTTCGAACATTCCAGAGAATAGCGGTGTGAACCGTTTACAGGAACTTTCAACGCCTCTCCACTCCACGGATCAGGGAACTTAAAGTACAGTTAAAGGTTGTACAAATAAATAAATCGGACGTTTACTGTGCGTTTAGTGCCAGTGTCGCAGGCGTCAAGTAAATAGTGCAGAGAACATTGTACTAGCGGTCGATGTTTGAACGGGCTTTGAAGTGCCGACTCAGTCCCAAACAATGCGTCTTTGCTCTCAACACCTCAGGTTTTACGTCTTCGGCGCTTTGACTTGGGAATCGCTTACGGCATAGGTAAAGTAGTTGTGGTAGGGCATGCATACAATCGAGCTAGCGCCATAGCGTCTTGACTCAGGTGTTAAAAGCTTGAACGTTGACAATACCTATTCGATAAAAATACAAGAAAATAAATGAAGGTTATATAAGGTGCTATAAAATTGGATTGTGATTTCAGAAATATGTAGTAAGTGTTATTTTGAAGCTCATATCAAAAGCTTTTTTGTATGACACTAAAATAATATTTAATCTTTTCTCATTGTGTTGGTTCATCTTGAAGATTAATGATCCGCCTATGATTAAAGAAAACTTTACATAGATACTCGGAAGCACTGAAAGTCCAGTTCATTTACCAGTGTTAAAATTTTCACAGTTAAAAATGACACGCTAAACGCATAACTATGTATGAACAGGCTATATGTACATACTTGGCACCTAGATGTGCAAGATTTAAACGCAACCTTTGAAGTGCCGATAGCCTCGTTGTTTGACGGAGGTTTAAACAATGGGCCTTCACACACCGGCGTCGAGTTTGAAAGGCTTAGCCGGGTTTTATGTTTCAAGTAAATTAAGAGATGTTAATGATTTCACAATTATAGGTAGAAAAGCCACTAGTCCATGTGAAAGTTAATAAACCTTAAAACATTATACAATTCTCAAATCATCATATATCATTTTTGGTGTCGGTTTGTGGTGGTCAATCCCCATTAGGGGAGGCCTAAGTCCAGCAGTAAAAAAAGGTCCTGCAGTAACCCTCAAAGGGCTGAAGGATGGATAAAGTTTTGCATTAAAAAAGGACCGCATATACCTATTCGAGATAGCCACGATGTATCATATTCCAATATTTACTGAAGGAAGTCCGCACGGTGAACTCCACACACTTTAAGACTGAGGTGCTAAAATAAAGAACCCCTTTTGAAATACCAGATGCGAAGACTACATAAAACCTATACAGGAACTCTTAAAATAAACCACATGAAATATGTCTGATCGACACCGATTGACCCAATCACGTCAAGATAGTTTACATTGTGGGATAATTAAAAGGTTTCTCCGCTAAAAATAGTGCACCACGTGCGCATTGTGTAAATATTGTTTAATCGATAAATAAGCTTATGGCTTATGAAGGAAAGAATGTATTAACAGGTGTTATGATTTCAAGGTTTATTTTTTTTATAACTTATTCATGTATTTAATATTTTTCGGCTGTATTAATTATATGAATCTTTAAGATGTTCATTCCTTACTATATTATGCATACTTAAATTTTACATGGATCATGCGTGGAATAACAAGATTAAAATGTAAATTTACAAGGTCTTGCTTGCCAGTAAAATGTAAAAGTAAGCAATTATGAAATAAATAAAGTGTTGTAAATTGCAAAATGTGTTAATTAAAAATGTAGTAAAAGCCACAATACAGTAGCTACAGTTTTTACCTCTCGCGACTTTGTAATAGTTGTATACATAAATACGTTTAAGGTTTAAGGAGTGGTCAGTTAAATCTATGTCATAATTAAGTGATGTTAGTGTAAGAACATAATCATAATTCAGTTGTCACCAAAACGGCAATATCCAGTCGCTACCTATTTGTAGCGTGCACAAATCAAGGTTATTAAACCATTTGTGTTACACTGTGACCGTTTTCGAGCTTCGCAATACGCAATACTATTCATTTACTACAAATTTGCAAAGCAGTACAATTAGAGTCCAACAGCTTTTTGATTAAATTCAAGAGACATTGACTGTTCCGAATTGTGCAATTTGCATCGCTGTTCCAGTAAACAAACATAGTTAATGTTAGCTTACGGTCACGGTATTTTAATTTTATTAAGTGGTTCAATGTTGTTTAAAGTGTTAATCTACTTAGAATCAAGTAGATTACGATTAAAATGCAAAATGGTAAAAGGATTTAAACTAGCAGTGGTTGTTTGCGCCTAGAAAGGATTAAAGCTATGATTTTGTTCCATGCAAAAAAGATACATGAATATGGATAAACAATATGGTATCTTTTACCTCACAGTCGTTTTGTTACAAAGGGTCATCACTGTAAACTAAACGTTAAGCATTCATATTTCATATAAATTTTATCTGCAACTGCAAAGTCTGTCACATCCAGGAAATAAATATATTTTCAATTTTTCCTACGTTTACCATACGTCTCGTCTGTGCAAACATAAAGGTTAGTAAAGCTAATATGAACAGATCGAAACAAATACATGTACTAAAGTCTAGATTATTTTCAAGCAGAACAACTTGTTTTAAAACAAAAGCGTAGTTTTGGTCACAGCTTGTTCCATCTGTTGACACGAATTTAACTAACGACCAAATTGGAGAGTCAAAATGGTGCCAACAAAATTTTTAACTTCATCTCTACTGTTCTTGAACTGTCAAAAAAGTTATATGGCGGTAAAAAAATGTCATAGGATTTCGGATAGCACTATTTAGATAGCCGATTTTCTCGTTTGTATATTTTTTACTTTTGTTATGTAGCATTCCAACATCTGTCACTCACTTTTCGTGCACATAACCGATGATTGCTTAATGTTTATTTCATCTTAACCTTACCTTACTTATCGATAATTTAATAGGTACTACCGAGAATCCACTAGGCTCAAAGCTCTTACGCACTCGAATCTGTAAGCAAGCAGGATGATGCAACGTTCCATTCATCCTCTATTTACGAGCAACAGGGATGTTATTACGATTACAGTGCGACTACCTTATCTCTGCAGCAGAACTTGTGTCATTACTCTTATTACCTGACTGATCACCGCTGATATACATTCCCTGACACTCGCATTTTACTCACGACACTGAAATACGACCCATTGCTTGCAACAACGTTTGAGCTTAGCTTATCTAAATGAATAGAGAAAGTTGGTATTTAATTCTAGAATGGAGAAAAGATAAGTGATTGGGTTAACTGGGCTTGAAACATTTTCATGTTCCGCTGCTAGGTACAGTAGTGACAGGGCTCTCCCGAACATATGCTACCACGACCACCACAAAACAGGTTAAAATCGTAATTTAAAGGTGATATAGTAGGTACATCTAAAAATGTGGAAAGAGACCCGTGCCCACTATATTTTTACAGAATTCATTTCATACGTTACGTTCAGTATGTATTTTCCTGTGTAGGATATTACAGGGATATCAAAAGACCGCTTCTAATTGTTGCAAATTACTAAAGAGGATGCGAATGACCTCTTGTCAACGTGTAACATTTCTTCTAGTTGCATAGACCAGTTTGAAAATCAATCCAATACCGACCACAACGGTAAGTCCACATTCTACTGATATGTTCCTAGGATATTAAATAAATCAGCGGGAAGGTAACGGAAGCCGTTTCGCCAAATCGGGAGAGGAATGAGGGGCAATTTATTTCTTTTGGGTGCTGCGGGCTATGCCTACTCTTGTAGTTGTACGGGAAACGGGCCCAGATTATTATAACTGATGTTAACATGTACTTGCTGTAGCCGTTTGTAGGTACATATCAGCGCGTAAAAAATGTTACAATAAAAAGAAAGTTTGTTTTACGAATGGTTCTGTCCTTATTAAGGAAACCGTGGTAGTAGTTTTTCTTTATGTAACTAACATTGTGAAACAAACGTTTATAATTTTATATACAAAATATTTATGCTAAAATAATAAGATTTTATAAAAAAGAACTGTAAACGTACGCTTTATATTCGTGGAGTGTTCTTTATCCTGACTTAGTTTAGGTATGCTTTTATGCTAGGAACGTACTAGAGCGTACTAGGGCTTAAAGCAGGTCAGAAATTAGTTGTGCCATTGTGCAATATAAAATAAAGTCGGGTGCGAAATAATATAGGTAAGTATGTATTTTTTAATATGTGTACCTAGCATAAGTTTCAATGGAGTTGTCATAAACTTAGTTAAAATATATGAGATTACGAAAACACGAATATTACATAAAAGATAAACTTATTACGCAAAAGGGCACTTGGAAGACCTTTAGTATTGTGATTCGTAGTATTGAACTTAAGTGGGAACTAATTTAATAAAGATTGATGCATCGTCTTCGACTAGGCTAAGGCTAGGCTAGGAAATAAGCTTTGCGTTAGCTCAGGGAAAAAGTTATTAGTAGGTTGTGGTTGGCACAGACTGGTAAATAAATAGGTATTGGAAAATATGAGAGTGGGTTTTTGATCGTTTGTTCTAGCTGGAGCTTTGATTCATAGCTGTACAATACAAAGCAATTAAGCTATATGCAACAAGAAATGCGCTTTCAACTGTGCCAAAGTGCTCAAGGCGGGTATCAGCTACGATTAAGACTATACATACAAATATATAGTCGTAATTATAGCTGAAACCTGAAATGTAGAGTAGTTACTACATTTCACTTTTTCTCATTCTCACGAATTATAATTGATTTTATTACGATTAGATACGAAGAATAAGGCGTTAAAAGCAAAGCCCTAGTCAATAAACTAAAATAAATAGCTCAAGGGAGCAGAGGTTCAAGTGTTTGTGATATAAACAGGGATTATTGGGTCACGCCACATGAAAGACTAATGGGATTCTAAGCATGGCGGCTTGTAATAAAACATTATTAGAGATTTTTATTGACTAATGCAAGCCGAGTTTCCTAACGTCAATGAATGGGCAGTATTGGTCTTACGTTCTTTGTGCGATGAATTTGATCAATTGAACTCAATTAGCAATTTAAAATGGACCTGTGGATGCTGTTTGCCGATAGAAAAAATACTAAGATAAGTCCCCATCTATAGGTATAGTCAGTATCGGGTAAGAAAAACTACGTAACAGATATTGTTATTAAATTAGATACTTACATAATGTGAAGAAACGTTTTATACATTTTTTTGTTCATAAATAATAATAATAATAATATAAATTATAGGAATGCAGATAAGAAAGGAAAGTTCTTCCTTAAACTTTGTCTTCGTAATAAAGTCCGTTAAAGCGATAATGTTGCAACATTGGCGCTTTGCAACACTTCCACTTAAAAGGTAATTCTGTGCAAGTCTCTGTACATGAACGTAGTAAAATTTTAATTAAGTGGCCGCGAACTGTGGTCCCGCTAATCGGGCAAAAGCTACAGTTACTCGGTGCTAAAGCAAAACGAAACATAATTATATCCGGATTACAAACTTGACTACGAGTAGACTTTAATACTTTGCTTCGGAAGCACAAAAACCTGCACTCTAGCAGATGAGTTCACGTTGTGCGGGCGCGCCGCTCAAAACATCACAATTTCTATTAGAAATGTATCTAAGCTTAAGACCAACTTCAGATAACTCAAGTAATCTAAATAGGGTTAATTCTAAACAACTGCATATGCAGTACACATACACGATCAGATAGCATTCATTTAAACTTATACTTTTAATAATTTATGTCACTTAATTGACCAAATGTATACACATGAAATTATATAAATAGATCAATTACTATTTGTTACGCTAATTCTACACGTAAATGTTTTCGATTACTGCTGCCTTATTTCTGATACCTTTAACAACATACTCGTATATATATGGTGTGAAACTACAAGAAACAATATGATCAAGTAGTACTTAATGTCTTTTTTACTTGTCTTGCTACACATTTATTCTTGCTATCTTATATTGCAATAAAAATATGTATAAATATTGGATACAAAGATTGCGTTTATGTTTACCATACAATGGAAAGACCTCATAAATAAACGCACCATGCTAACATATATTATGCACTAACCCTACGCACTAAAGCAAGTTCTAGCTGTTAAGTTTCTAAAACAAAGAGATGCAAAGTGACATATGTGTGATATTTCACAGGGAAATGGCGTTTGAATCGGAAAGTAGCAAGACAGCGCTGCGATACGATGGGAATCCCGCAGCGAGACTTGTCAATCTTGCGCAGTAGCCTTCCGGCATTGAGCGGTCACTGTCGGACGCGATACACAAAGTAACTTCAAAGCATTCTGTTTTAGTTTATTTACAAATCTCAAAATAGCAAACCTATCAGTATTTATTTCAATACACTTGTTAATCTGAATTTTATTACTACGCCGCGAATCTTGCGCACGAGGTGACGACGTAAGCTCTTTAATCTTTGGTTCTCAAATAAACGTTGCGACCAAGTCCAACGAAACGTTGGGAAACGCTAACATTTAGACCATTGGACGTGTCAGAAAAAGCGCTTTGTTCGAATAGAGCGGTCGGAACGATCCTAGAAACAAATAAAATCAGTTTATGGCTTCATAGAAGATTGCTTCTCGGTGGAAAGTCTTTATAGAGGCACAGCGGTCGGGGACTTATAGTTCACGATTAGCTCCGGGCGCCGGACTGTGTTTGTGTGGTCCGCCGCCGTGTTTGCAAGAGATAATCCTTAATTATTGCATGTAAGCATATAAATAAAGCATACCATTATAGCGACATATTAGATACGATATACTATCGTATACGGCGACTGAGAGTTTATGTTTCTATTTTACATCTAGATAAAGTAAGAACTCACTGAACAGGTTTAAGTATGGTTGGAAAGTTGATATAAACTCTCATAAAGTTAACTTTTTACATGATATTAAATATTGCGATATAAAATTATAATGAGCCCTATTAAATTTATTCAAAATCACATCATTACGTTTTTTTTGACCGGGATATACAAATATTACCTATAAATAAAAATGTCGCTTATCCGTTGTCAGATTAGCATATATGATTGGCGTTAAGGGTTTTATATAAATCCTTAGTAATAAATTGACGTAATCCAATTTAGTGCTCAGATTACATTACTACTCTACAGATACTACGTCGCTTATAAAACTTCGTGCAAACTGTAACTCGTCCGAGCGAGATTATTTATAGTATAACTTAACTAATATTACGGCAGCGAGTGATAATCGCGAAAATCTCGAATAACAATGCCGTGACTAATTCCGTTACTTGTTTAGAAGTCGGCACGAGAGGTTTACGGCAGGTTGATTACAAAAGAACTTTGAGGGGAAACAAAGGTAGCCATAAAGTTGCGTAACGTAGATTATGCGCTTAACTACTGCTGAACTTCTATTCCGCAATATTTATTTTCTAAGTAGCAAATGGTCATATAATCTACTGACTAAACTAAAACCCATCGTAGAACTTATGAATGCCTCATGAACGAAAGTTCTGTATATCGCATTACTTAATACGCGCAACATTATCTTTGGATTACTTTGGATAAAACAAGCAACGTTCTCCACATTTGTAGCTCTGTCTAAAATTTTCCTGTTTTGTGAATGTCTCGGACACACAACGCCTACTAAATGAAATAACTCAAAACAGATATCTCAATCGTTTTTTTTTTTTATTTCGGCTTACTTATCAGACTCGAGACTTAATATTCCATTTCGAAAATTGCACATTCTCATTTTCATCATATAACTTAGTGGTTTACAATTGACCATTATTGATTATGTAACTTAAAGTCAATTTTATTTGCATAGAACCTACTTAATTTTTCCTGTAGCGAAAGCTTCAGAGCAAACGGATCTTTATCATTATTTTAATTCCGCCGCTTATGTAATCTAATCTAAAAGTCGGCGTTGCCATAATTGCTAAAGATCTCAAAAGCGAGTGAAATTACGTCCAAAAAACTTGTACGCTACGAATTCTTTGAATAATATATAACCGCTTTTCAACTCTACCAACGTCGTATTCCCCTAAATAAACTTTGAGTTTATAGCTTAACTATTTTATAACTTAATCTTATTTTAAATTTGGTAACTACTTACTTAATTACAATGTTTATAATTATTTCTAATAAATTTTCAATTAGTGAGCATTATTATGTATTTATAAGAGGAGACGTTCCATTTTAGGAATTGCACAGTACGTAATAGACCCGTAACGTAATGGTCTGACACGTAGAGTTCCGTATTCGTACCATGTTTATGCAAATAACTGCATGATCGTTTTTTCGTCCCCTATATCACACGAAATACGAGTTCCGCCATGAATCACTTTTACGATT
>DWPV01002197.1:0-17888 GCA_018251915.1 Urbanus proteus proteus
GAACTGCGCGACCTCATCTACTGCCAGGTACAACACTAGCGCTATACAGGGTGAATGTTTCAAGTGTACGTGGATGGGGAAATCCGAAACTAAGGATTAGCGAAAAATGCTGAAAGGACTCACGAGACCGATTTTGATAAAAACTAAAAGTGCATAATTAGTTTTTCAAAAATCTTATTTCCCTAGTTCATTTTGAAAAAAAAAATCACACCTGTATTATCGCGCCATCTGATAGTGTTGCTTATAAGAATCAAAATCTGGAAACTAATTACATCTGTCAAACTAAAGGAAATGTCATCCCGCTCTCCGCGACGGCACGCACGTGAAACGTGCACTAATGGATTTTTCAAAAATTTAAGTAGCCCATGTTACGCCTTAGATCTTCAGCTATCTTCCAGTGAAAGTCCTGTCAAAATTGGTCCAGCCGTTTAGAAGATTACTTCAGCCAGTCAGACAATTTTTTTATTGCATTTTCGCTATAGGTATCGTGTATACTTTTATATGCATAAAGTAAAAAAAATGTTATTTTGAAATGACAATAGGACACTATCAATTTTATTTATTTATGAACATTATATTGCTCAGGATAATAAATCTATGGATTTGACAGACGGTTGTAAGGAATTTATACAGTATGTTGTTTTAAAATGTAAATATTAGTTCAAACTTTAATAAAATCAACCCAATGCTAGCTAAGAGCTGATTACTCTCAGATTGAATAGGGACAAGGCCCTCACAAAGTATAGATTGGTTGACTAATTATAGGTACTTACTTCATAACATTTATATTATGTACCTACCACGATCCACGCCACATGAAAATAAAACATTGTTTTTGCGCATGTCACGTTACTGAAATTACGCCATCTAGTGATAGCTTGGGTAAAACTTCACCGGCTCACAAACTTAACACGCCGGATTTTGAGTGCACTTTTTCTTACTTTTCTATTGAATTGTATTTTGCTAATTGATAAGAATGGTTTTTATTTTACAGGGAAAAATAATAACAACAGCATTTCAGTGTTCATATACATTTATTTTTTCTCAATAACCATAACCCATACTTATTCAATCTGGAGTATTAATATTTATAAAGCATTTAATTCATCAGCGTGATTACTTGATATCAATTGACTGGACTGTCACTCCATTATAAATCGTAATATATCATCGTTGATAATAAATTACTGAGTAGACAATAACAAGAACAAAAGAGCATACAGTCCACCTGATATAAAACCAACCTTTGACTTCATGAAAAATAACCCACATTTGTAATTTAATTCTCATTCAAATGAGACGACAGCGGGAACGTTACTATAGGCAATGACACTGCCAGTCTTAACTACAGAACGTTATACCACCTTTAGATCTTTCTATTATGTTGATAATATAAATAATATTAGTATATTACCGCTTTTACCAGATTTACCAGCACCAGATGACGGCCGTCCAAGCCGTGGGCCGCTGCATGGGCTGGCAGCTCCTGGCCAGCAGCTCGCACATGGGCTCCGGGCCCGTGGAGCCGCTGGGCAACGCCTCGTCCTGCCTGCTCGCCTCACCCAACGGTAAGTTCAGACTACACACCATACGTTTAAACCAAATTGTTACATACATTTTCTCCTGAATTCGCATCGAGCGAGCTCGTCTTTTTGAGTCACTACAACAAGATATCAGATTTAAATCTGTGGTGGCGTGTTATACAACAATACTCGTTTTTTTACAATTTTGTACTTACATATCTTTTGTAATGGGATAAGAGGGAAGGATAAGTAGTTAAATCTTTGCCCCACTTCAGTCTTCCAAACCGAAGTAAGACTGAAGCATACTCCCGATGCTACTGGTGTTTGTTGGAAATTATAGATATACTGTAAATAGTCCACATAACTGTGCCAGATAATCTGCAAAATTATAATTTTCTATTATTTAGGATCCTCTGCGTGTGTAAAATAAGTTGCCCACATTAACTTCCAGAGTGTTAGTTTCATTAGTAAGTCCAACATTCTAAAAGAAAATTCTAGAAAATTTATAACAAGATTTAGATCGTATTTGTGTTTTCCATCTCTGTAATATTTATAACTTGTTATTAACAGCGACTATGTGGCTTCAGGTCAACCCAACACCCTACAAACAATTATGTACATTATGTTCCCTTATTCATTCAATGTTTTGTTAATAGGTGACAGAATGATAGCAATCAGATGCGAGCCTTCGGTGGGCATGCAAGTGTTCATTGCTCAGTCGCCAAGGAAGGACTTCTTCGCCAGTGAACTGGTTCAAGACAAAAAGTGGGAGAACCTCGGTGGAGCCTTCAAAGAAATCAAACTGGAAAGAATGGAAGGCAAAAACTTCTTGAACAAGATGGAATTACTCATGGCGTGTCTAAGCAGTCCTTCTTAGAAAAATCCTAACTGTATTTACTGAAATAAATGTAAGATTAATTTAATTACGTAGGTCTTTTCATATTGATCAAATAAAAGTCGAAGAGTCGGAATAATTGTTTTTGTTTTTATTATATTTAAGGTAATTGTAGTCCAAGGGTGCTAAGGTATAATGTTAAATGTCCAAATGAATTGTTCTTGAGTGCTCTCGATGCAACAGCGGACTCGAGATAAAATAATTCCAAGGAGCTGTAACAAAAGGATTATAAGAACCTGACAATGTCGAATTAAAAAGACAATTAAATGATTCTGCATGTAGATGAAACAATTATAACACACACACACAAAGTAAAACAATGCTGAACTTGCCTACAAATATGACCAAAACTTACATTACATTCATAATCATATTTTCAAATTCTTTTAACTTTGAACAAATAATCTTTTAGTGAATTGGAAGTAAGAAATTATTTAAAAACAATATTCTACACACTTATTTCAATGAATGTTAAGCTAAAACTAGTGTTCACTTAAGAGTTAAAAACCAATAGGATACACAGTCCACCAGACATATATATCACTATCACAATGTTAGCTAATTATGAAATAATTTCATAACATTAAAAAAATCATTATTGAAAATATGAAACAGACTGATGTAACAATTAACTCGCACAAAGAGTCCAATAAAAGGTTTGTACAGCCTGCTTTTACAATTGTAGACTTAGTGACCCGTTTAAATCAACAAACATTAAATGTGTTACATATGGCTCACAGCAGACAAAATAACAGTTTTCTATACAATATGGTTTATTGCAATTATATCTATTGTAACATAGACAGACTTGTGCAGTTTGTGTCAAAATATTGTATAGAAAAGCATGTTCTCGTCTGCCATTGCCAATATCAATATCTGGCACATTAAATATCTGTAGACGAATCTACTTCACATTTGTCAGACACATTCAATATGTTAAACTTTGTTGTGCTATATTTATAAACCTCATGATAGTTGGACCTTCCAGTAAGTATTATAATGAAAACTTAATGAGACACAGATAATAAAATTATTATGAAATGCCATTAAGAATACTGCAAGATAAAAACACTCCTGGGTGTGCAACAAACACTAAATTATTTTTGACAAGTATACTAAATTCACTTACAAACATCACTCGCACAAAATTTCATATCTAATTAGGTCACAGTGGATATCTATGAAAACTGGTACATAATGAATCGTTTCTTTGATTATGAACTTACCCAGCACCCAAAAACCCAATTGCTCATCTAAGATTATGAGAATAAACATTTTATTGATTAATGTTAATATTTTTTAAAAGCCATGTTGCTAACACCTATGTGACGGACAAATTGATGTAAAATGATCATCAGAATATTTACCAATAGCTTGATGATTTGTATTTGTCAAGATCTTGTATGTAATGGAAATATAGAACAGGTATACATCTGGACACCCGTTAATGAAAAGTACAAAGTTATTTTGGTTGCAGCATAAGTCTGTATAGATGCAAGACCAATTCAAGCTATTGGTTGTCAAAAAAAAACATACAACCTCGAAAACTTCACAGTCAAATTAATATGGTCATGATTTCAAGAGTTAAATTCACATACAAAATATTTTCAAAATAAAACATTAACTTACCAAACTTTGAACCCTACAATTTATTGTACTGGTGCCATGCATACATACGTCAAATCATTTACAAACAAAGGATTCGGGTCATCCTAGCCTTGACTGGCATTAATGCGCAAAATATATTTTATAAGTATATAATAATTTATATGACTATCTGAATAATCTTTTCAAAGTCAAACAAATTTATTCATCACTAATCGACGTATCGAAGTTACAGAAAAAGTCACTAGGCATTAGGCATTGTCAACACACCAAGGTTAGGTAAATAATAAAAATGAATTAAATGACGTACAGATTTGTCACAAAATTCCTATTGCAAGGATTCAAGAGGGTATAATAGTAAATAATTAACGCAATTGAAATCATCATGCAAATAAAACTTGGTTCTATAGATTTGTGATCATTTTCACGAGTTTATCAAAGACTACTGATTTTATCGCATTATTTTAAAAATATAAATGATGTTAGTTCTTACAATGTATAAAAGCTTTATCCTTCGTGGCAGTATAGTATCCACGCTCATATTCTGAAGCTTACTGCTATGACAACAGCATACAGAGAGGCATCATTTATTATTAATTTCATAATTGTATTATAAATTATTTATCTGTCCCGCAAATATGGTACTATCTCTTCAAGGATCACTTGTGAAAGTTTACTATTGAAATCTAGTGTCCGACCGAAGCTTCAGCCTCCGTCGACCAAAAAAAGCCACTTTCCGTTCCGGTTGATTTCTGGCTAATGCCTAAGGTTACTAGCAAGTGCCAAAATAGAACTAACTGTCAGAAATATGCAAGAGTACAAAGGCAATGGTGAAACGCAAAGACCCACAGATACCTTGTAGCGGAATTGGGTTGCCAGTGGTTCTTAGATTCATATTTTTACAAAATGTTATTATTATTGACAAGTTACTATGTAATTTAATCAGCTCTAGGTTTATATGTAACCAACATTAACGTTTACTTCAAGACTTTTTATAAAATTATTGCAAAGTTAAGTTTTAGTATATTGTGTTGATAGCAGAACAGACTTCAACCAGAAATCAAATATTTTCTTTTTTTAAATGTTAAGCCTGACAATAAGACAGACGGGCTACCTGATAGGAAGTAGTCACTGCCGATGGACATTTGCAACACCAGAGGAGTTGCCAATGCAACGCCGGCTTAGAATGAGAGCTCTTTTTGCATCTTGAAGAGTGGTCTATCGGAAGATAGAACCAACAGTGGGACTCTAGTAATATATACCAAAATTGCCCTGAATCAGGTTTTGCAACTTCTGAAGGGTTATATTGTTACATGAGAGTAAACAAAGCGAGCCGTGGTATTTCAGAGGCATAAATTATATGTATTTATATGAAACCCTTGCAATAGGCATTATGTGCGAATTAATCTAAAGCTAAATAGTAATAAAAAGTACATTACCTCTAACTCCAAGGGACATAGACACAAATGAACTCATCTCAGCATTAAGCCCCCAGTATTAGCAGATATTGAACTTAACACAAGGAGGCTTCAGATTACGATAACACTAAACCTAACTTAAACTAGAATTAAATTAAAATCGGGAGAGAGGTGATCGAGATCTGAAGTTGCCGCCGCCGTTCCCGGAGCCGTAGCCGTTGCTCTGGCCGTTGCGGTTGTAGGGGCGGCCGCCGCCGAACGAGTTGAATCTGTTGTTGCCCCCGAACGAGCCCCCGCGGCCGCGGTAGCCGCCGCCGCCGCCGCCGCGCCCGCCGCGGAAGTTCCCGCCCCGACGCGGCCCGTCCCGCTTTCTAGATAGCTCTACTTTCAGCGTCGCGCCTAACATCTCGAAACCGTTCATCGCGCTACACGCATCCTCCGCCTCCTGCATGTTCTCGAACTCTATGAACGCGAAGCCTGGGGGATTAAGTGCGACCCAAACTGAGTTCAATTTGCCGTATTTGTCGAATTCCCTCTCCAGATCCTCCTTCTTTATGCCCTCCACCAGTCCACCGACGTACACGCGTGTGCCTCCTGAGCTCATTGTGATATATTTTCAGATCTAAAACCAAAGCGGCCGGGGTCACAAAACATACATAGATAAATACAATGAAATACAAGATGTCGCCATGGCTTGACGATGCCACGCCAACCGATCGGCGAAAACATTGAGATAACCACGAATATTTGATACTCACGTGTCTTGGTAATAGATGAGTATTTATTTATGGACTAGAACTATTTGATTCAACACAAATTACTATAAATTGAATTATTTTGTCAGTCAAAATGAAAAACGGATCAATAATGTTGACGAGTGAACGTGCTAAAGAAAGAACGAACGAACGAAACGAATGAAACCAATTGACAATAGTGAATGAAGGAAAATAAAATGTTACCACACCTCAGAAAGTTGAAATAAAAGTTTTTTATATATGATTGTTTAAGTTATTATGATGGATGTTTTCCAATAATTATGAAATAATAATTATTAATGATTTGTAAGTACGTACGTATTATATTTATTCATATATAAGAGCTGTTAATAATTATTCTTAAACGTCACGTAACGTTTAACGTTAAAACTGTGCTTTGTAGGATATAATTTCATAATTTAAACGATTTGCAGTTATAAAATTATTTATTATTACATGACGCAATATGACTTTTTAATAAGAATAAAATGCCAAGGCTTTTATATTAAAATTCATTTCATTAAAATCTAATTTAATAAAACTTAAACTTACACGAAACAGGTAGGAATGTATTTCTGTATTATTTACAACGGGTCCTCTATTTCTATATATTTTAGGATGATAGTTATTCAATGTCATCGTCAAAATTTTATGAATATAATCGAATTTCAACAACTGGGCAAACTTAAAATTTTAACGTGCTAACAAAATCAGCAAAGATCTCAAAGATTAAGTTTTCCTGATTTGAGTTTTAAATAAAATTAAAGTAATTATTATAAAAATTATGTAAACGCGCACTAAAATGCTGTGCAGATTTTATATGACGATTTATTTTTAAAATAAAACTCCCATAATCCTTTCTAATATTGGCTCACACTAGAGAAGGCCAGTGAACTCAGGATCACGTGACATCAGGATTTTTAGGACTTCATGGCAAATCCATTGTAAACATTTACATTTTAAATGTACCTTTTACATAAATTTTAGGATTTTGGTAAATAAATATTTTTTTCATATGATTAATCTTAATCATCTAGATTCACTTATTTCAATAATTGGTATGGCAACTCTAAAATTATTTATTTAATTTTATAATGGGTTTAATTGAGCTTATAGTGGAATTTGTTATAGAACATTACTTAGTAATCCATAAAATAATATTATTTAGATATTTATATAGAATTATTGTAAAGTAAGCATGAAGTAACAGATTAAAAAATCTTTATAATTTTTGCCGGGTTATTGATCTACATAGAATGGAAACAGAAAATTGATTGGAATGGTTTTCTGACCGACATGAACGAAAACAACAAGTGAAGTGAAAGGCGGAGGAAGAATGAGTGAACATTTTAGAGTTGAATTGAGGTAGAGGGGCGGAGGCTTTTGATTTGAAACAAATAGGTATGATGAGGTAAGAGGTGGGAGGGCAGGAGGTACTACACGCACCAAACCGGCCAAACGACTTTGTTCAACGGTCGCACCGTGGCGCGCATTTTCGCTTATTATACGTTGCCCCACCTTTGTTTAGTTATTTTGATGCATTTCATAAGATAACCATCAATTTTTCTTTTATTTCGTATACAAACATACTTTTGGGTAGTTCAAGAAAAATGTGTTTCGACGTGACCAAGCAGCGAAGGAGGACCCTACCTGTGCAATGTTTGGATAGGTGTTAAAGTTACTGAGGACCGCTAGTAAAAGTGAAATGAATATTTCATATAGGAGCTAGCCTTTTTAAGGTATTTTAAACATGGGAGTGCAAAAGCGACATAGTCAATTCAGCGACACGAAATACAAGTGGAGGACGGTAGTGTTAGTGTTGTGTTGTGCTTGTGTTAGTGATGGGCAGGTGAGAGTGGGTGATACGGATCCTTACTTGTTGAATAAGACCTCTGATTTAACCGAGTTGGCGGGTGGAGTGTTGCTCGGGCGGACTGTGTGGCGAGTTGAGGGTAGTCCGTACTTGCTGCGGGATGACCTGTTAATAGAACGGGAAGCGGAATTGGTGGTGGAGCCTGGTGTGACCATCAGGTTCGCGCCGATGATCGGCATCACGGTTCGCGGGAAACTGGTTGCTGTGGTTAGTACACTTTTTGTTCACTCTTACACTACATTCTTTCCCTTTTATGTCTTGTGAACCACTAGCTATGGTTTCACTTGTATCTCGCATGCATACCTTATGTTTATTTTTATTATCCCTTAAAATATTTTTTTCTATACTAATCACTATTACTCTTCCTATAGTGAGCGTCCATCTACTAATTTCTTACTGATGAATTAACTATGAACTTTGAATTTCTGAAGACTGAAGATCTCAAAATCGAAGTTAATAAAGCGCCTGAGGTACATCCCAATCAATGATTTTATAAATTTATAGTTTCAGTTTTCAGTCTCTTTGTATTCAGTCTTCATTCGTATAAAGTAGTATTGTTTAAATTGTTTAATTATGTAGACATGATTCACGTGTTGCTTATAATTATTATCAACTTAGTGCAAATCTTGCTTATCTCCATTTCGTAGTATCAGTGCACTACCATTATTAATTACCTATACAAGGACTCTTAGAGAAACCTGTAGGCTCCTCTATTATTTTATGAAAATAGCATCGAATTCCTTACATTTCTCTATATTTATTATAACTAGAAGTAGTAGTAAATTGGTTTTGGTTAGTAGTGTTATGACTCAAATTAGATTCTAATTAGATATAATGCTCCTAAATTACGTAAAAGATATTTAATGTAAAGTAATTTTACAGTTTTATAGATCCTGTTTAAAATATATATAAGAGAATACCCAAGATATAGGAGCAATACTGAAGAGACAATTAATAAATTTTACAATTTCCTCATTTGTTTATTTTCTTTGTAGTTACTTTCTATAATCATGAATCACAGCAGACACTTTATTATATTGGTAAAATACCGCAATGCGGAACATTGCGAGGAACCCTCAAAATCTACGATCTCATGTTTTCGAGCCATTATTTGACTCAATTGTTTTAGCATCGAGCGTATTCTTCCGTGAAACTGTACAGCTATCCCTTCGATCGATAAAACACTTGATAAATTCCATAGTTTCCTGATAAAGTCGCGTACTTGCTCTGATAATGATATCACTGCCTATCACTCATTCACCTGTGATATCCATTTGTTACTGGTGAAGAGCTAATGAAAATAGAAAATAACTATTTTAGCGAAAATAGTTTGCGAATGCTGAGTTGGCTAGAGACTGAAGGTATTACATACATCTAAGTAGTTGTTGTTAATGCGTGCCGTGTGTTGGCATTCAGTCGACAAGGCTGACCCACCCACGTTAATCGATCTGAAGCAATTACATCCACTAAATTAGCTCGTTTTCAAAAGTTCAACGAGCTTACACAATTAGACGACAAAAATGCAACTCTGAACATATATGTTTTTTAATTTTCTTATCTATATCTTTCAGTATATCTTGAAGAATCACTGTAAATGTATAATCCATTGCAAGGTTACATTTACCGAATTACATCGAAAATTTGTATACCTACATACTGTACTTTATATTGTCAACTTTATATTTTATTTTGTGCCATTGCTCTATTTCGGCAAATTCCCCTTTCTTATCTTTGGTATCTGTAACACAAATCTGTTCCGTTCCCAAATCCTGGACATTAGCTGCAAGTAACTATGCTCCAAAATAAGGAAATATGCTGTTGCTTTTCTCTGTGATCTACACATGGCGATACCCATAATATTGCTCCCGATAGTACAAAGATTGCATTACCATCCGAATGAGTCACGTATAATGAAGAACACGAGCCGTGGAGCAGCTGATGCGCAAAGGGCGCCGACTGGATTTGACCCTCACGACCCTGGACCCCACTCTACACCTTTACTAATTCAATCAACAAATCTCAACGCTCAATACGAGCATTACCTAGATCTTAAGTGTAGCATCCTCATTTTTAATAGATCATACGTGGGGTATGCCCAAAAAACATAGAAACATAAAATATACAATATTACCCACAATTTATGAATATTTTTATTAGAAGAATTAATAATATAAACTGCCTATATTATTAATACTTGTAAAAAAAAAAATATTTTCGAAATTACATTATCAGTTTTACTAAACTGGTTATTATATTACTGGATAACAGCCAATTTAGTTAATTTGTTCTAATATTAACCTTATTTGACCTTTCTTAACTTAAAAATTAAACGGTTATATACCTATTAGTGAATTTAGTTTTACAAATTCAATACCTGTTGCAGCTATTGAATAAAATATAGGTTTCCACGAAGAACAATCTGATTGGCGAAATCATTCCCACGACGTTAATCGACTGGCAAAGACAAAGGTTGTAGGTAACAATAAAGTGAAAGAAAATCACACTACTGTCTAATATCCCTAAAACAATGACTGTTTGTTTCAGTAATTATCAAAAAGTCATTTACTGTACAAATATTTTGAGCTTTTAGGATATAAAACGTCTCAAAATATTCTTATCTAAGTGTAAATACTGAAATTATAATTATATATTTACTCGTATATATCACAGGTAACATCTATCATTTGTAGATAAACAGCAAAAAAATTGTATGCATACACATAAATTAATGTCGTGTATATTGTATATAAAACAGATTCCTCCACAAAACTCGCTTTTCACTACTTAAAAATGCATAAACTTATAACATCAGTGTACAAAAACTCAATATACTTTCACTACCAATATAGGGTGTGTTTTTAAGGCAGGAACCTGTTCTGTGGAAGTGGATAAAAACTACAACAGCCATCACAAAAAATGCTAATGCTAGGGGAGAGTGTGACCTGTCTCGGAGAATAATAAATAACTCTTAACGTATTATTTTAACGGTAAAATGACACGGGGAAAATTATAATGATACAAGTATTAGTAAAATGATACAAGATGATACAAGTACAAATAAAGCTGATACAAGTATTACTAAAATATTTAACATATCAAAATAGATTTCATAACAAATTAAGAGTTACTTAGTCAAATGATTTTTAAAGAGAAAATACAATGTACCTACGTCAGAAAAATTGAAATAATTTTCCAAGTAAGAAAAAAAATATTCTTTAGATCCATTCGATGAAAACTTACGAGGTCCATCACAGTGTTTTTAAAACAATTACTTATAACGATAAAATTCTTCCTCAAAAGTAGATAAACGACAATTTCGTACTATCTAACGCCGTTACCCAAAACATCGAACGTGCTTTTGTTTAATTAGGACTGTTCCTATCAAAATTGTGTCAAGATCTGTAAACATAGATAACTCGGTACTTGTTCGAGTTGGGCTGGTATTACGGTTTTCATAGTGTTTGAATTATGCTTTTTATTGATTGTGAACATTAAGTAAATGCACACAAAACATTTAAAAAAAGTAGTTTAGAATATTTTTAAACATTGTCATAATTATAACGACCCTGCTTTAATATGTACCTACTTAGTACCTAGATATTATTGTCCATATCATATTAACAAATTAAAATGAGCTGGGTAATTAAATAATAAGATTAAACAGAATGTTACGTTATTGAAGCTTAACGAACGACTTCTGGGAAGTATTTAGTAAAAGATGCCTAATTTTAATGTTATATTCTAATCGCCTAACAATTGTCCAACGACCATATAACAAGCCAATTTCGATGCAGGTATGATGCAATAGTTTATGGTCGTGTTATTCTTATGGTATAAGATAATTACATGCCACGATGTGAACGTCCGACGAAGTATTCATTATGTGACAAGGTAGTTAGTATGCTAGTGTAAACACGGCAACGTGTCTCATACAAAGAATACACCACGTTCCTTGTGTTGGCAAAATTGTTTGCAATTTAATAAAATTGTCTTAACAATATCACTATTATGTCGTACTAGATGATCCCCGCGGCTTCACCAGCGTTTGAAAAGTAAATCAATTAACATGTCACGAGATTGACACTGCGATAAAACAAAATAAATTTATCCCACGGGAACCGCACATATTCCCGGAATAAAAAGTAGCTTATATGTTATTCCAGACTACTGTCTATGTCTGCACCAAATTTCATCTAGATCCATTCAGACGTTCTTAAGTTATAGAGTAACAAACATCCATCCATCCATCCATCTATCCTCACTAACTTTCAGCTTTATAATATTAGTAAGACTAGTAAGATATTCGGTTAGAGTTTCTAAGAAAATGAGTACAAATATCCATTCTCCTTGCTAAGACTTTACTAGTAATTCTTAACTTTATTGCCGTGAATTGTCGTGCTTGACTTTTCTGAGCACCCAGCTAGTGGCGTGAATTCATACTCTAATATTACCGTAGCTAAAGTTCCTGCACCTGCATCACAAGTGAATGACCTGTTATCTCTAAACTCCATGATCTAGCTAGGAACCGTTGTTTCGGTAACAGTTACGTTGCGGTTGACTGGCCCTCCTGTTCTCTTTAAATACCTTTAATAGTATAGTTAACCTTGAGTACCGGCGCCTTCTCTGAATCATTGGCATGTCGCAATGAATGACGCGTTAGCAATTATGGTGCAGTAAGTGTTTCATTATCTACGCGCCGTCAGTGGTTTGAAGAACTAATAAGTACAGTCATACTACTAGTACAATCTAGATAGATACAAGATACCAATAACTGAGGATGTGCACGCATACAGTTGGATTTTATACTACTACTGACTAGGTACTTAGCACAAAGTTTGGTCTAAAATTTAAAGTTGCACAAATGCTGCTATTATATGAATAAAACAAAGAATATAAGTTAATGAAAATTATAATAAAAAGATATTATAACATGACTCACATTACTTTTATATTCATAAGGTAGAAGTAACAGTAAATTTACATTTAATTACACACAAGATTAAGATGATATGGTTGGCATACAATGTATTCTTCGAACAGGTTATAAAATGACCTATAATTTATAGTAGTACTTAATACAATGATAATATTATACAGGTATGTGACTTGCACAGGACATTGTCTGCCTTAACGCCATGGAGATTAAATTCCTGCTATGACACATACATTAGACCTAGAACTAAGAATTAATCTCGTGGTTATCGTAATGGATAATTGTCACGAGACTAATTATTCTCTGTAACTAAAGAAGAAAATACAATACCCATTGTGGTTGGCAATCAGCTTGATATTGCGTGATCGATAGAGTTTGTTATTCCTTCAAGTAACATAACATTACCTGTAACGCCAGTTATTATTAACTTAGGTCTTCTAATGTTACGTCCAGGGAAGTCTCGGCATGTGATATTAACAGTGAAGGACATATAACAGTTTAATGGAAAGCCACAACAAGAAAATGAACATGTCTTGGGATTTGGGACATGTGACATTTTCTAATACTGATATTTCTTACAGAATATAAGCATTAACTCAGATTTGTTCACATATTTACTTTGTATAACTACGAAATGTCTTATAAGATTTAGTTTTCTCTCATAAGGATCGTTTTTATTAGGATCTGGTGTATCCGATTGTTGAAATTCGTATTCATGCTGAAAAGATCTAAGTATTTAAATGGGCACATTAATGAATTGGAATCATTTAAGTGTGAAACATCTCTCTCTCTTACAATACGGAAAGTCTTAACGGTTTAAATTGGACAACTTTTCCTATAAACAGTGGTCACACATTATTGGCTTGGTGATGGTGACTCACATAATGTTAATGAATCACGTATCACGTATGAGACTGCAAAACTTGTGACTGTGGCGTCGGACGACTTATCAAGGTGTTGTTTTATACATATAAGGTACACCTACTGGTGATGAAAGTCAACTATTTAATTGCTATATCCATAGTATCGTTTTTAAAGCTTTCCGGGACTACTCCTCCAATATGGAACATTGATCACGTTGTATGTTCTGATTTGGGGCATTCAGTAAGGCCTTATCTATAACTGTGGGTGCCAAACAAAGTATACAACTAACGAAAGATTTATCAACGTTCTCAAAAGCTAGGAACGGTTAGCCATCGTTTGGAACTGTTATCCCATTTGGAAGTGGTTGGTTGCCATTGGATGCAGCAACCATTTGTTATCAGAAATTGCTTTTTAACAAAAATATGAAATAAAAATCTTAAAGTAAAATAGTTTTACCTTAATACGATTTCTTTTTCGATCAATTAACTCTTTATCAGAAACCGGAATAGGCTATGACTGTTTTTGTAACCAACGTAGGTTGAGTTTTAAAGGTGATATTTATTTTAAAAAATACCTTTAAAATTTAAAAAAGGTAATTATTTTTACCAGTTGTACAACATTTTATGTTGTTATCTTAATTTTGATTAAATTGTTCATTTAATTATGAACATATACACATATTATGTGCATATTGCAGCATTAATTTTAAATTTAAGCGTCAAACAAACATGCATTTATCCAAGTAATATCCGAATAGGATCGGAGCTGGTTATTGAACCTTAAACATTCTACTATTAATCAATTAGTAAAATATGTAAAAATGCGTCGTGTAACAGGAAGATGTAACTATTAGACGCTGAGTGCAGTCACATGTAATTTCTAATTTGAATCATTTTTAATTTGAGAAAAATTAATAACTAAATACCGAGACTTTTTAATTTGAGAAAAATTTAAAAAGGATAAACTATGAAATACGTTAAACACTTAAACTAAATGTAGGTAATAATGAAATTAAATACTACAAGTGACTTAGATTTCAATAGTGGTCTTGCTTACCTTTCCGTTTCCTATATTTTTGCTGACGCCAAAGTCAGTAAAGTAGCAAATACATGCATAATGGGAAGGTCAAACAACATGATTACATAAAACGTGAATAATATTCAGATACATGTATTCAAATCGATGAATCAGACAATAGATACCCTTGACACCGATGGGCGACGTTGTCTCGGCTGAGAAGATTATCTGCTAATAAACAAAGACAATACTTATGTTAAGCTGTGTTAACCTATAACTTGATTAGTTCTAGACTTGTAACTATCAAATTACTTATTAGTAAGTTTAGTTATTAACAATATTATCATAGTAAAGTAAGAACTTTACTATCATTAATCATATTATTAAACCGTGTTGACGAGAAAGAGCACAAGGCTTTTACGAATATACATGAAAGTTAGTCATTAGCTACACAGATTTTATTAAAAGGCGCGATGTCTCCCAATTATAATTTCCTCCTTATCACTACGTAGTGGTTAGTCATCTGATAAGTGGCTATTCACAGTGTCGTGTTACTTCCTTTACGACATTGTTTATATTTTATCAGCCACTGTTTGCACTTTGTATCCGTTTTGTAATGATACACACACGTTTTTCTAAGAAGCACCTGTCGATATAGTTGGAACTCCTTTATCTGGTACAGTACATCATTGGATAAGTTGTTTTATAACTTTTTACCTTTTATAATTTTCTTGTTTTATCTTAATAAAAGTTACATAGTTGGAACTTTCATAAAATCGCGTGTTATGAAAGATTCTACTTATATGTAAATATATTTTGATCTTAACACGTAAATCAAAAAGCAATAAACAGATCTTTTTGCCATTTATTATCACAACAAAGTAAATAGTCTTTCCTGCTCATCTTTCGATTGATGGTAACATTTAACTAAGTCACGGTACCTTGCTAGCTTGTTGGTTGCATGTAAAAGTTAACGAACCCATTGTTCAAAAACTAAAAGGTCACGCACACAACATAACCAGATTAACTAGGTTATGGACTGTGTGCAATTTGTTATAATTTACCATAGGTACAACCTAGATATTTTTGTATTCGACATTATTATCGTAAACACAGTATTTGATAAATATCAACTGGAGGCTGGGCTGAGCTAGCTGTAATTGTTTGAAACTAGTTCATTGGCTCGAGATGGCTATCAAAGTCGTGGTATTACGAGTAGGTATTTTATTTATATACTCGTGTGAACACGACAGGCTCTAATTACACCATGAACCTTGGCTACTGGTATAACATAATATAACATTAGAAATAGGAGTCATTCATTTTTATTTTCGAACTTTATATTTTTGAATCTTCTGGGATAACCCTGAATGCTATCCTAATACGAGTTACTTGAGAAAATTTACTTGAATAAAAATTTCATTATCTATTTTTTTGTAAGTATCTAGGTCTAGACCATGAAAGAAAGATACAACAGGAACTGGCATAAGAGTCGATTAGTATGGGAACCACTGTAGCCAAACAAAACATAGAAATCAGTACCTAATCGTATTCTTACCACTAAGAAACCTGCAATTTTATAGTTTGCCGGTTCTTAATAATTAACGAGGCATGTTTAATGAAGTTTAACAAAACTTTTACTACCCGAAAAACAAAATTTACGGGTCTCAATGACCGGCAATCACTGACTTTAAGTAGGCTGAGCTGATCATACTGGTAGTCGCCTCAATTCGCCCACGTGCCTTCCTGTTGTCTCTTTCTATCATGGTCTAGACAATTTGAAATACTTATGTATTCAATAGCATGTAATTCAGCCACTTCATTCATAATCCGATGTTATGTAACGTGATTCGTTACGATTAACCGTCTTATAGTAGCAAATTGTAGCGGATAATGAGCAATGTAACAACTTATATAAATGATATTATTTAATGCATTCCGTTATACGATGTAACTGGCAACAAGGGATTTAATTTATAGTTCATCGACTTGGTCTAACAGAATTATTATAGCTTTTTGTTGGTCTGAGTTAAAACTACTACGAGTACAACCTTAATGCATAACATGAATTGTCTCTGCTTTATTATTTTAGGCCGTGAATTTTTTGGGGAACCCCTTTAAAATAGTGAATTACCCATTTCTAAACTAGAGTTCCACGAACGTAGTCCGGTACTTATGTTTGCTAATAACCAGAAAAATCTTCCATTAAATGAGCTATTATGAAAGCATACAAATACATATATTTAGAAGACCTTATTACACAGGTGTATACGACAGACCTGTTAATTGCTTAACACCAAATAGAGGCCCAAAACATAGGTAATGAATAGTAAAATTTAGATATTGTGGCAGCTTAATATTTTTTAAACCACCAGTGTTTTAAATATCACATATTAATAACATTCCAAGTTACGTGCCAAGATTTATTACTTAACTGGCAGTGGTGGCGGTGGGTTCAACGGCTGGTGGTATCGCGATCACGCCGGCACACAACCGCATCGGTTTGTGGTCACCAGTCCGTGGGAGTCAAGGAGTTGTGGCAAAACATCCATAATGGTCTAATAAATCATTTTTAACTGGCTTTGAAAAAGTGCGAAGATTGTTTTTATTCGATGCGTGATTTGATTTTTTTTTCTTTTGAAGTAGTTAATTATAAACAGGGACAAATGTGACAATAACAATCTTAAACTAAATTCAACCATGCTTGATTTGATATATTTTTTTTATTTTAGATACTTGTCTACTTAGCACTTGTGGAAGTGTTAACTAAGCAGGACAAAAATTGTTAATATTTAACATGTCGTAACATTTGAACCCATATAGAATTATAAATAGGTACTGTAATGTTATGCGATAGAATAAAGAACCTTTTTTTTTTTTTTTTGTTGAGGAGGGGGAAACCTTCAAAAGGTACCCGACGCCGGGGGGGCGACGCCGGGTTATGTGGGGTTTTTTCCGCACTAAAACCCCCCCGGGGGCCGCCCCAGCGCTGTTAGGAGAACTCC